>JAULBX010031405.1:0-10894 GCA_032358255.1 Heterotrichella gracilis
CACCCGGCCCCCCCCCCCCCCCCCCCCGCCACCCCCCCACCCCCCCCCACCGCCCCACCTCTGCGGCAGCGCCACCCTGTCAGCGACCCCCGCCTGGTCCTCCGCTGCCCGCACAGCAACCTGCAGCTGCGCCCGCTCCTCATGCGCAGACTGCAACTCCCCCGCCAGCCGCGCCACATCTGCACGCAGCCTCACCACCTCTGCATTTGCCGCAGCGGCCGCAGCCTGGGCTTGGGCCTGCCCCTCTCGGGCCTGCGCCACCGCTGCCGCCCCTACCTGCCCGCTCCCCTGGAGGGTTTCCAGGGTCTCCTGGGTGGTGGCTAGCTGCTGGAGGGTGGTGGCCAGCTCCTCCTGGAGGTGGTGGGGGGGGGGGCGGTGCGTGGGGGTTGGGGGGTGGGTTTTAGTGTGATGGTGGGGTGGGGATGGTGGGGATCAGGCAGGTTGCCAGCACAACACAGCCCTGTCTGTATACCGTGCATGGATTACTATGTGTGCCAACCCTGCACCCTAAAACCCCCACCTTTAGCGCCGACAGGTACTCTCTGTCCTCCTTTGCCTTGTCCACCGCCGCCTGCCCCTGCTCCACCCTTGCACGCAGCGCCGCAACCTCCTTGCGCTCCCTCTCAATGGCGGCGTCGGCGCGCTGCAGGCGCTGCCGGGTGGCGGCCTGCTCCTCCGCACGCACCTGCCTGCATGCGCCATGGGGGGATTGTAATATAATGTTTACATTTATTAATTTATAAAATAATATGTGCTAACTTAAAAGCTGTTGGCGGTGGCGGCCTGCTCCTTTGCACGCACTTGCCTGCATGCGCCATCGGGGATTGTAATATAACGTTCCCTTCTATTAATTTATAGATTAATATGTTTCAAGTTAGGGGTTGTTGGCAGGTGGCGGCCTGCTTCCCCGCACGCACCTCCCTGCATGCGCCAACAGGGATTATGATAGTAAGATGAAATAAAATGATGGTGTTATTCGACAATGTAATGGCGGGTGGAGGTCTGTTCCTCGGTCCGCTCATTACCACGTGGTGATGCCTGGGCCAATGGCGTGCTTGTGCATGTCCCGCCCTAGCCTAGACACTAAACCATAATCCATTTTATTGCTCTTTGAAGAGGATTAAAGAGGAAAGCAGCAGCTTTGAACCACACCTGAGCAGCGCTGCGTGTCGTCTGTGTGCATGTCCCGCTCAAGCCTTCAACCTAAACCCTAATCCATTACATAATATTTGAAGAGGAAGATGCCAGCCCCTACCCCGCACCTGAGCAGCGCTGCGTGTCGAGTATGTGTGTCCCGCTCAAGGGCCTCCTTGCTCCTCAACATCTCATCATACCTAGGGGCCGAGGCAAGTGTTGCACTCAGTGTAGCGTGCAAGCAACACACATACTCTCATAGAGTGCATGTCATACATGGTGGTGCATACAGATATGGTGGCTGATTAGATGTAATGGAAAATCTGCTTCAATTCAATTTGATATGGCAGAAACCAATGTTGACATTGGCTGTAATCCTCTTGATTCCAAATGGCGCAAATCTGACACTTCCATGTACGCCTGGGCATCACCCTACCCATATGTTTCAGGGTTTGCATGCATGCCCTGGCACTTGTTCCTACCTTCCTTGGAGCTCTCCTAGTGCTTGCTGCAGCGCCTCTTCGCTCCCCTTGTGATGGGCACGGTCAGCCTCCGCCTTAGCCAACTGCACGAGGGTAGGTCTGATTAAATGCAGTGTTGGGTGCAATGCTGGGGCACGTGTGGCTGTCCTGTTGGTCCTGCCAGGAGCCACAGCCGCGAGTATGGCACACCCTGCCCATGCAACTCCGCAACCTCACACAACCTGCGATGATCTATCAATCCACAAACGATCCATTGACAGACAAACCCATCAATGGTGCATCTCAATCCACGCCACCATCAGCACACCCACCACACCGCAGCCGTAGCCACGCCCCCAGCCCCTCACCTCCTCCCTCAGCGCATTGTTGTCTGCCTCAAGCTGTGTACACCGCGCCTCAAGCTGGTTACACCGTTGCTCCAGGGTACTAACTTCACCTGGCTCCCCCGGCGTGACATCATCAACACCAGCACCAGCACCACCACCACCACTGGCAGCAGCAGTGGAGGTGCTTTCTCCATTGGCGGTACTGTTGTCATGCAAGGAGGGTGAGGAGGAGGTACCTGGAGCGCTGGAGGGGGAAGTGGGTGGTTCTCCTGGAGAACCCCCACTGGGCTGCGTGGCTGGTGCTGTGGTGGAGGGGGCCGAATCCGGTGGTGGTGGGGTGCCATTGCCAGCTGGCAGATCGTGCATGGCTGGGTCTGCATTGGTGGAGGTTGACGCGACGGGAGCCAGTGGTATTGCAGCAACTGCTGCAAATGCGGACGTGATGACCTCGGGGTTGGCCCCGGGTGGGGGTATCGTGTCACCTCCGTTTGGCTGCAGACCCACGTTCCCGTTGGCTAGTAAGCCCACTGTGGTTGTGCTGCATGTTGGTGGCGCTGATGGCTGTGGGTGTGTGTTTGCTGCTGTGGGTGGTGGGGGGTCCTGTGCACTGGCAGCGCCTGGCAGGCTCATGGGGTCAAAATGGGGTGCCCAGACCTTCAGGCTCTTGTGTACGGTTTGGTTGCAAGCTCAATGCACCGGATCACCCCCCCAGGGGGCATTGGCTATCCAGCTGTGTAACTGGATATGAGACTTGGCTACCCATCGCACTGTGGCCTGAGTCAAATCGACTTTGATCTCACTTTGATGAGCCCAGTTGCGTTCACATTCTGCTGCTAGGTCTCTAGATCTGCAGGCAGTGGGTTGGGTACGCTATGGGTAGTGCTTAATGCGTGTTGACTGGTCCAACACTCGGACTTACAAAGCATGTAAACCGGCAGAAGCATATCATATGCATGCATTATGAATGCTTAATAAAACAGCTCCGTGGCCAAATGCAACGTGTGTACATGCCTTTTGGGCACGAGCACCGACAACAAGGGGCGTAGCATGTGCATATTTTCTCCCACACCTGTACCGGTGTTGGAGTGATCGGTAAGGCTCCCACATATGCATGCATAGCGAGCGTAGCGACAACGGCCGTAAGCCAGGCTAAACGAACACAAGCTGCTCAATATACTGTGTACAGCAAGCACACATACCTGGGCGAGAGGCCTTGTCCGGGGAAGTTCGAGCCTTGCAGTACAGTTGACCACCTAGCGCCCAACAGGTACCCACACAACTTTGTGACACAAAGCAATGCAATCCCAAGACAGAGAACCTCACTGAGTGCAGCAGACGGCACAGTCACTCCGGCAGAGATCGTGTCCCCTCTGATAGACACGAATGCATTTTGTGTCCCGCCGTTTGACAGAGGCAACTGTATAAGGGTTTTTAGGGTTTATCTTCCCACTGTTCACCTCTGCCATGCGTGCTTGCAGTTGGCAGTTCCTGTTGCCGGGTCCATGCCAACAACTGTATAAGAAAGGGAGCATACTAGAGATGCTGCTCGACAGATATCCAGCCCAGGCCAAAATCTTCATACATTCCGGCCACGCCAACACAAGGTTGCACTCCGTTACAACGCTGACTGTTGCACCCATGAGGCATGACAACGCCACGCCACACGTGTCTGTCGGAGCCAGGCTGAGAAAGGAAGGAACTACGGCAGACCAGGGGACACACAACAGGAGCTGCGTTACAAGCATGCATCCCACCATGCCTTGGCGCAGCTGGTAGCCAACATTGCGTGATTGCCACGCAATACATTCAATTGCACAAAACTCGACTGTCTCAAAATTTCTGTAACATCAGATTCCTATCCAGGGTCTTATTCCTACGTAGCAAATGCGTGTACTGCTGTGCCCATTTTTGTGGGCGCTAGTCCGGCCCTATTACGGTATCTCCTAAAGGCCCCTATCCCCACCCTTTCCAAGCTGCCGTACCTATCGCAGCAATACATTAAGCCTTTAGGTACCATTCTAGAACCAACGGTATATTGATACATATCAGCTCAGATCCCATAAGTGCAAATCCCCATCCTAAGGCCAACAGCCTTTTTGCATGATCAGACGAGAAGCAGGAAGAAACACTCGAACGTCCGAAACAAACCGGTACTGCAATTCTTGAAAAGTCAAGCGCCTACCAAAGCTTATACCCTTGGCTCTAAAGCTCGCAACACATAACGAAAACAAGAGCAAAATTAATACAGCATGCCCACCCCACCCATGCCAGTTCATCCATTTCAATACTGTCATCCATTTCATTTCTGCCATCCATTTCTTTACTGCCAGTCCAATAGGGACACACCAAAATCAAGGGTGATAAAGCAATTTTCAGTCCTACTTATCTTACTACCCAAACGAAATACCAACCCCTCACACACTGTCACGCCCTTTTATATTCCACCCCCCCAGCAGGGTCGCCATCACCCACTCCCGGCCCTTCAACTCATCTCTTACTCTGTTATTTACCCCTCAGAAATTCCACCCATTCACAATAAAATTTCACCCGCCCAGCGGGGTCGCCATCACCCAGTCGGGGCGCTTCAACTCCCCCGCCAGCACCGGCGCCGCCACTCCTTCCCCGCACCCCTGCATGATCCCCGGGCCCCGCATGAGGCGCCGCAGCGAGTCGTGCGTGATGCGCATTGTCACGTGTGTGGGCATGTGGTCCAGCACAATTTCATTGGCCCACAGGTCCTCGGGGGTGTCGCCATCCACCAAAAAGCTGAGGGACCAAAAGGTGTGGGGGCTGCGCTGACCCTGGAGACAGGGGAGGGGTGGTGGTGGGTTGGTGTGGAGGAGGGTACATCATGAGGTGCAGGAAAGGGGTGGATGGGTGGTACATGATGGGTTGCAGAAAAGGTGGAGATGGGTGGTACATGATGGGTTGCAGACAAGATGGGGATGGGTGTGAGCAACCATTAAGTGATTTGCCATCCAGGGTCCAGCTGGTCCTACAAATGCAGGGGTTCACATGCGCACTGCCCTATAGGGCAACTAGGGCCCTAGGGTTCACCCTCCCAAGATCCACCCACACGCAGTCTCCCACGAT
This sequence comes from Heterotrichella gracilis, assembly GCA_032358255.1. NCBI lineage: Eukaryota > Xanthophyceae > Tribonematales > Xanthonemataceae > Heterotrichella > Heterotrichella gracilis. Next base: position 5,036 of record JAULBX010031405.1, read on the forward strand.
ATGTAACCCACACGCAGTCTCCCACGATATGTAAACCTACAGCCCAGGAATCTGGGGTCCACACCCAGGAATCCAGCATTGTAACCCAATGGTTCTAGAAACATCCAGGCGACCTGCACTCGTACCTGCGGCGCGATCTCCTCCGGCAGCGGCTGCCCCTCCTGCTCCCACACCTCCACCCCGCTGCGCCCCAGCACCAGCTCCCCCCCTTGCGTGTACAGCGAGAAGTCGATGCAGCAATCGGCAGCGCACAGCAGGCACAGCGCGGCGCCCACGTCCCGCGTGATGAGGGCCGGCAGGCGGGCTGCACAATGAGAGGGGTTGTTAGACAGTGAATAGCAACACTATGGTTGGAGGCTGGGTGGTGAAAAGTGCCATGCAACGGGGAGGGATGTGTGTGGAGGGCGGCGGGGGAATTTGGTGGTTGGGAAGGGTGTTTTGTGTACAGCAGGCATAGTGCAGCGCCCACGTTGTGGGTGATGAGGGGAAGGTTATTGCGGGCGGGGTGTGTCTGTAAATGTGAAGGGAAGTTCATTGGTAATGAGGGTGGGGCGGCTTCCAAACTCCTGTGCGTCCCCTTGCGCGCCATTCGGCTTCCAAATTCCAGTGCATCCTGGCCATTCCGCGCCCATCTCCTCCCAGCGTCCCACATCTCCAGGTTTAGGGTTTCAAGGTTAGGTTCCTGGATTAAGGTAACTTTTTCCCGCACTTACCTCCTCCCAGCATGGCCCCAATGTCCCACAGCTCCAAATTCAAATTGCCTGCCCCGCTGTCCCCCTCCATTGCCTGCTGCTGCAGGTACACCGCCTCGTTGTCTGACCACTCAACTGCCAACAGGCAGGTGAGTCTGGCCAGCTGGACCTCCTGGGGTGTGTTGAAATCCAGGCACATGTAGAGGGGCAGGTGGGGGGCCAGCAGGGTGCGCAGGGTGTCGATGGGGGTGGTGGGGGTCAAGGCGAGCTCGGGGGCCGTGTGGGTTCGGCAAGGGAGGCTCTGTGGTGGGAAGGAAAGGGGAGGTTAGGGGCACTCCAATGCAAATGGGGGATTCTTGATGCATATGACTCTTGATGCAGAGAAGCCACATACTATGTATGAATTGCATGATAGTACCCCTGGAATTGGACCCAACAAGAATCAATATTTCAATAGTCCATTTAATAAATACTATAATTTGCAAAATGTAGATTCAAGCATTTTCTCGTATGCCAGTTTAATACCGCTACGCATTCCGTGCACACATGTGGCACGCGTCGCACCTGTGGCAGCTTGAATGGCAGCAAGGGGAGCAGGTGCTCAAAGTGGAAATAGTAGGTCAGCTGCAGCCCAGGTCCAGGCGCAACCCCGTCGCCATTGGATGCGGGCCCAACAAACACACCTGGGATAAAGGGGGGAACGGAAAACAGAATGAGGCTCTTGGCGTGGGCAACAGCAAGATCGGTACTCGCACATGGAGGTCAAGGCCTGTTCATGCAGCGGTTATGACGCCGTGGTTTTGACCGTTGCAGGCTGTAAGGGAGTGGGACATGCACATGAGCAGGACCAGGATTGTAGGTTGTGCGAATGTCAAGGCATCCTCCCTTGCTGCATTTGGACCAATAAGGGACTGCAGCTGTGCATGTGATGCGCCTGTATGGGCAGCCCGCTGGAGCTGGATGGAATGGGCATGCAAAGCACATTGGCTGCTGCGGGTGGTGTACCTGTTGAGTGCGTCTGGTTTAAGGGTTTAGGGTATGGGGCTTGGGGTGGTGTACCTGTTGAATGCGTCTGGTACATGCGCTCCGTCTCTCCAGCTGGGATTCTGAAGGCTGGCAGGGATAGGAGTTGGAAGGGTCCGGTCCCCAGGTTGTCTGTAGGATAAGCCCATATGGACAGGTCCTGGTGGCAGAAAACAGCAAGGGTATGAGAAAACCTTGCGCAGAAACCCTAAACAACGGCATCAGCCACCCGCTGTAGTTGCAATGGAGTGTGGGCGTGGTAATCAGTGCAATGGAGTGTGGGCATGGCAATCTCAAAGTGCCTCAATGTCCCATGCCGATACAACTTGTGTGTACAGTGTAATGCATTTTGCACTTTGCATGGCCCCAAATGTGCACCAGTGTGGAAGAGGATGCGTCACCCATTAACCTGCCTGGAGAGGAAAATGTACAGTAGGTTCGTCCACCTACACTGCATCATTCCACTATAGCCGATAGCATGCAGTTGACTTTGCACAAGTGTATGGCGCCCACAAAGGATGCCACCCAATAACTCCCTTCCACGAGGGCAATGCAACTATCAAAATGGAGTCATCCGCCTACACTGCATGCATGATAACCACTGGGCTCACCGCTACTGCCTGCCCCCCGATGTGCACCCAGGCCGGCAGCTGGAACGCCACCCAGCAGCTCTGCAGGAACTGCGACACCTTGAGGGGTGTGGCGGTGTGCGTGGTGGCCCCGGGCCCAGTCAGGTGCAGGCTGAAGGTGGTGAGGCTGGCCAAGGCGCTCCTGAAGCGGGCCTCGAATGAGAGGCGCTTGTAGGGCGCACCACCCTGCAGGGCGGGGTGTGAGAGGGGCTCAGGGTTTAGGGTTTTGGGAATTAGCATTTTGCTCAACTGGAGTGTGCGCCTGTGAAAGTGTGTTTTTAAGGTCCATGACATTGCTGGTTGGAACAGCCCTGGGGGATGTGGTATCACTTTACTCGCAGGGACCCTCCCAGCAGTACCCTGATAGGTTATTTGGACATGACAAACCAAGGGACTCTCCTGGTCAGTGGTGACTAACTTTCTTGTGAAAAAGGCAGAACGTCAAAAAAGTCAACGGCTGCTTATCCAACAACCGCGGAGGACACTATCCAGTATACTGAAAGCTATCAGCGGCAACACACTGTGAGAGTGCCTTAGCAGTGAGGCGGGGGTAGCGTTTTAGCTCGCACAATGCATGCACAGTGACACGGTGCTATGTGTGAGGGTCACTATAGTCCTACCTGCGCGCACTGTGCCAGGTACGCCTTGCAGTCCTCCCGTGGCTTGGTGTCGTGAAGTTCTAACGCCAGCTGCTGCGCCCATATGGGAGGGTAGTCGGCTGCAGTCCGCCAAGCGCCACATACACCCGCGCAGTGCCCAAGGGATTTGCTGCAGCGCGAGTGGGATGTTATGCACAGTGGACACGTTGGAGACGACCGATATCGTGACCAGTACTTGGGAGTGGTGGGTTGTTGTTCAAAAGGACATTAGATTCGCGTTGCGTGGCTCGACAGTCCTCCTACTGATGGCATCTACTATGCAATTCAGAAGGTCTCAGAAGGTTTCAGCATGTCGGAGTACTGAGAGCCTCTTGAGACAGCGATATTAGAAACTTCGCATACAAGACCACCCTGAGAGGGGAGCGTTGGGATTGCATACCGAGGGACAACACTTGGTGCATCGTACTTACTAGTCCAGTTTTGCAAAGATCTGCAGCAGCAGCTCCAACGGCAGGAAGGCTGCAGGGAATGGAGGGCGTTCTTGCCCATCACCTCGATACCCTTGCCCGTCCTGGGTTGCCATCGCAGTGTATGCAAAGCTCTTCCGTGCGTTACGGCAACGGTTGGGCGCGGTTTTCAAAAGCTGGGTACGACATGCATGCCGTGGTTACATCGCCCAAATGGAACGCCAGACTTGGTCGTCACTCCTGCTTTCAACGCCCACTACAAGCCGAGAAAACAACACTTGACAACGTAGGACCAAACACTGTTATTTGGAAGCGAGGCCTTGCCTGGAAGAGGTTTGTATTCAAACCTTCTTGGTGTAGTAGAAACGTGCACGACACACAACTCCTACAATCCTACAATCCGCTGGCTGCCGGGAACCCTAAACCCTAACGTGAACCCTAAAATTCATCCAAAAATAGAAAATGGATAACAGAAAACGGGGAGGTCGCACACTGCCTCCAGCCGCCGAGACTAAAAAAGCACACGCAAAAGCCATGCATGCTTACAGTATACACGCTTTGCATCCCCTCCAGGTCACCAAGGGCACTTGTATAAAAGAGGTCTGCTGCAGCTGCCACCATCACACAGCCATCCACCCCAGCCAACCAGTAGCCTCCTGGCCCTGTCTTTTTTGTAAGTAGTGCCTTTCAAACACTTATTTGAAGGTTGGCAGCTATGGCGTCCGCCCCTCTGAACTTCCCTGTCGGCCCAGCAGGGGTGACAAACGTGAAAGTGCACCCCGTTGTCCTGTTCTCGATCTGCGACGCATACACCAGGAGGAACGATGAGAGGGACAGGGTGATTGGCACACTGCTGGGGACGGTGGCAGATGGCACGGTGGAGATAAAAAACTGCTACACAGTACCGCACAATGAGAGCAACGACCAGGTGGGGAAGTGAGCTGATGGGCAATGTGTGCTGCATCCGCTGTGTGGGGGCAAGGAATGCTCAAACATTCTCTCTCTCCCTGCAGGTGGCTGTGGATATCATGCACCACAAAACGCTATTTGAGCTCAACCAGAAGACAGCGTCGAGGGAGATCCTGGTTGGCTGGTAAGACATGGGAATGTGTGCATTGCACTGTGCGCATGTGCACTACTCTTGTCATCATTGCTTGATGTGTGCCTGCACTGCATTATGCAGACAAGAAGCATTCGTGAATAGGTGTTCTGGTCTGTGGCGAAAGTGGTTTTTATTGCAAGGTTTAGAAGACCAGATGTTTGTTGCAGGTTCTCCACCAACGCTGGCATCCACCTCAGTGACGCCGTCATCCAGGAGTTTTACAACAACGAGGCCAAGAGCAATCACAGCCCAATCTCGGTACGCAGCCAGCTATGCTCACACCGTCTATGCTCACACTTTGCTGGGTGCTGTCTAGCATGTTAGTACCACGGTCAGTATTTCTTCACATCTTGCACCTTAGTGCCACATGAACCAATACTACTTCACATGAAAGCTTGCACACTTATGCTGGGTGTGGTACACGAAACCAGTGACCACATGCTGATAAGTACAGTACCCGGCCAGCATTCATTCAAGATCGATTATCTACACGCACTCACTGGGTCAAGGCTGGGATTCACACTCACACACCGAGGTTGTGGCACCCGCAGATACACTTGACGGTGGACACCACGTTCACTAACAAGGAGATGGAGATCAAGGCATTCACCTCCAAGAAGCTGACCCTGGGGGACAAGGACCTGGCCACGGAGTTCCATGAAATCCCCTGCGAGGTGCTCACGATGGACCTGGAGCGGGTGGGAGGTACGAGCCAGCTAGCTTGAAATTGCATGAGCCAGCATATGTGCCCACGCCAGCTGAGACGGCACGAGCCAGCGTATGTGGCCACGCTTGAAGCTGCACGGGTTAGCATTACTGTATGAGCCAAGCTTGAACTGCACGATCCAGCGGATGTGCTCATGCCAGCTTGAACTGCACGAGCCAGCATCACTGTACGGGCCAGCGCTACAGACAAACTGGCTCAGGTGTACCACCTTGATGCATCGCACCTCACTGCGGCACCACACCCCCATTTGAGACAATGGACCAAATGTAGACTCCAGCGCATGGTGCCCCTCGCACCCATCGAAATTGGATTATCCTGGTGTTGTGGGAGGGTGCATGGCGGCATGAGGCAGGGCCCCACCTGAGCATATACCCCATTTCCCCGCAGTTGAGCTGATTGGCAGCGAGATGACCGACAAGATCCCCAGCGACCTGCAAAGCATGGACCACTCACTGGCCAAGCTGGAGGAGCAAATAGGGCTGGCACTGGCCTACGTGACAGATGTCGTGGTACGTTGATATAACCTAAATGCACATCCCTCAGCGGTCGACCCAGCCGTTGGCTCAGCACCTGAGTTTGAGTTGAGTCTTGAGTTCAACTAAGCAAGGGGTCGCAGGTTC
>JAULBX010031415.1:0-10779 GCA_032358255.1 Heterotrichella gracilis
AAAAAATCTGTGTGACACTCCTGGTCAGATCCCTACGACGGGACATGCTTGAAATGTGCCCCGGGCTACCAGCTGGCGAAAGAGTTCAACCTGTCCGATGACACATATTACAGCCCCAACTACGATGGCTATGCAGGGTCCTGTTTAAAGGAGGTGCGCTTTCCATTGCACAAAAGTGTCTGGCCAGGGTGCATGCATACCAGTGTGCACATAGGCAACACGTCAAGAAATAATCGACTTCGTACTGCTTCAAAGGTAAAAATTACATATTACATAGTTGTATTTGTTATCCAAACACTGCATGTAGAGAGCTATATTGTAACCCAAACACGCGGCCCACGTGTGTCAATGCCCTGACAGGGCATGTGTACAGCATGAAGTGATACTAATGTGTGCATTCACACGGAACCGCTGATAGCAACTGCAATACGGTTTTATCAAGCTTGCTGTGGCCCACTTTCTGCCATGCAATGTGGCTCTATAAAGCTTGTATTTGAAATCAGCGTGTAATAAAATATCCACGTAAATCCACTTCATAAAGCACTGCATATGTGGCATGCTGTGTTGGCCAATCCTTGTCCTGCTCTATGACCCATAGCTCCATCACGCGTGTACGTGCAACATGTGCAGGATAGCACGCAGTAAGCTTTGCATCATTTGGATATAATTGCATATATTTGGAATCACGTTGATGTGGATTGCCCCGAGGGGTTGATGTGCAAGCGTATAAATGCCCCCTTGCAGGTCCCCTGTGACCCGCTCAACACCACTTTCACCGGTTGCTCCCTGTGCTTGGAAGGGGAGGGGGGTGCCAGGGTGTGCGCAGGGTGTGGGCCAGGTACCTCCCTCCCGATGTCAACATGGACAATATGGGAATGGACTTTGCTTTCATCTGGCAGCTGCTATGCTTGGGTGAACCCGGATGTGGGGTATGATTATGATGTCATCGGACCGGTGGCACCAATCTGTGTACGCTGCGCTGATGATGACGCGGGAACCTGTGTGGAGTGTGCAGCCAATTACACGCTGACATTTGGCACATTCGGGCAGTGCCTTTCCACAGAGGATATTCCCGCCTGCCCTGCGGATGCCATTCCTACAGAATCCTCGTATGATAACCATGAAGGCCCAATGAGATCACCGGAGGTTGTTTGCTTGAGTTGCAACTCCTCAATGCTTGGCTGCAGTGGTGTGGATGTGGACATAGCTGACAAAGCGGTCCTTAATGCCACCAGTTTGGCACTTGATAGTGGCAGCAGCATGATCCCTGCTTGTCAGCCATTCCTGGGATGAGTGGGCTGTCCCGAGGAAGGGTTCTGACAGACCTTTACACTGCGTTTGACTGGGTCAATGTGGAGGATCGGTACAATTATCCTAATGAACCATACTATTCCCAAGGCAGCTGCGCAGTGGTGTGTGATGACCTGCTGTGTGCTGAGGGGGAGTGTCACGATGCCAAAGTGCCAGGTGAGAACCAAACCCTCTGGCCACTTGGCCATTCCATATTGGTGGTGGGAGTCTTGTGACACGCATGTTTGGTGCCGTCAGGCTGGTTAACAGTCAGCGGTGTGTGGCCATCATCCTGTGTGAATTTGCCAGTACCACTTGGAAATGCTATGTGTATCAACTCTTGCACTTTATTTTTAATTATTATTATTATCATGGCAGAGTCAACCCTCCTTACCCATTCACTGCACTGTGCTTCAGCTACTTCAGCAAGGTACAGGGTCGAGTTGAATAATGACGGCTCATTGTAGGTCTCGCAATTGGAGGATTAAACTTTAGGGTGCCATACCTTGGCGGGTCTTCGTGAACCGACCCACTGGGATATTCATTGGAGGCGTAGGAATCTACTTCAATGAATAGCCCTGTGCGCACAAGGTTCAACAACCCACATGTCCTTAACTTAAAAAACAATTATTTTTTCAGAGCTGGTGCACCATGTGGCACCGCCTAGGAGCTCAGTGTAGTGGCATGGTACGTAGCACAGATTACATCAGTCGTGCCTTCAACACTTTGATGCGCCAATCAATGACAAGGTTCTTTTGTTGTTGCAGGCCCAGGAAGCTTCCCAGGTGGCTGCAAAGCCTGCCCGCCCTCCCACGCGGGCCCCTCACAGTTCTCCTCAGACGGACCCATGCGCTGCCATGCACTTCTTAGTAACAATAGATTCAATTGCGAATCCACAGGTCAGCTCACCTCCCAATTACATCAGACCAAATAATCTCCATCAATGCAAGCCCACCGGTGCATTTAATTTTGACCACAGGACAGCAAGTTGCCTCAAGAGTCATATTGCAGCTTTGTTGATAAAATATTTTTGAGCATCTGAGAGGCATGCACGCACAATTGGCCTGTGCCAAAAGCGAAGTGCCTTCACCCCTTTACTACTACCTGTCTGCGGGGACCATTCATTGATTGCATTTAAGGTGTAAGCAGGTGTTAAGACCCTCGTTTCTACCAAGATGTTTTGTTGCATTATGTATGTTCTTTGCTGCACTGCCAAAAGAAATAGGGTGCACACAGCATGGTACATTGTATTCGCATCTGTGACAAATGCTGTTGGTGTCTGAACAGTTTGTGGGGTCTTCCTGTTGCAGACGCCTACGGATTGTGCCTGAAATGTGCCTCAGGCTACAAGCTGGCAGCAGAGTTCAATCTGACTGATTACAACAGTTATTACCGCGCTAAATTGATGGGCTTTGCAGGGCCATGCATAAAAGAGGTGCGCTGGCACATGGCAATGCATGCACACCATCTGCATGCCCACAAACACCAGCCGACAATGTCATGAGCAATTGACCACATTCTGAGCTTTCAATTGCAGAGCCAGATACTGCATTGGAACAACTTCCAAGGACATCCATGCACGTGAGCCTCAGGCTCCCTAATTATTTTAAATACATGTATTTTGCACGGCATTATGTGGCCGATACGGTGCATGTGTGCACTATAAGCATTCCATATGTGTGCAGCATGAGGCGCATGCATGCAACAGTATGCAGCAAGTGATACCGATTTGGCTTCTGTGACTCTGTTGTTGCCATGCACCATGGCTCATAGCTCCATTATACTTTTGCATGCATCATGTACGTACATCATGTCCATACATCAGGCCTGTTCACGTTCGTTGAAATTTCCCCCTTGCAGATCCCCTGTGACCCGCTCAACACCACTTTCACCGGCTGCTCCCTGTGCCTGGAGGGGAAAGGGGGTGCCAGGGTGTGTGCAGGGTGCCAGGCGGGCTACCTGCCACCCTATGTTGATAGGGCAGCCGAGGGGTTCAATTTCACCTGCATTGCCTCTGGCAGCTGCGATCCCATTGTGAACCAGGATGTTGGGGATACCTCCGGCAGCTTCATCCCAGAGCGCTGTGTACGCTGTGCAGACGATGACCGGGGTGTGTATGTGGAGTGCGCAGCCAATGGCACACTGGCATTTGGCGCTCTGGTACTCTCCCATCTCTTCTCTAGAGATCATGTGCAGTGCGTTTCTCCGCAGGATGCAGCTGTTTGCGCTGCTGATGCCATCCCAATTGGAGTATGGGATGGCACCATACAGATGGAAGGGGAGCCACCTCCCACATGGGATGTTGAATGCATGAGTTGCAACTCCTCCATGCTTGGTTGCAGTGGTATGGATGTGAACATTGCTGACAAGGCAGTTTTGAACACCAGCTTGGCACCCAACAGCAACAACAGCCTAATCGCTGCTTGTCAGCCATTTCTGGGATGCGTGGGCTGCCCCAAGGGAAGGGTTTTGACCCCATTGAGGTTGCACACGACTGGATTACCATGGAGGACACGTCCGACTTGATTTCACGCGTCTGGTCCCGCCAGGGCAGCTGCGCAGTGGTGTGTGATGACCTGCTGTGTGCTGAAGGGGAGTGCCATGATGCCGAGTTGCCAGGTGAGAGGCAAATGCCTCAACCATTTGGGTGATTTGCAGAGGGGGGGGGGAAAGGCTCATGTTGCGCACATGTAATGACTTCAGTCATTCAGTGTATTGTTGCACATCATACTGGATGCATGGCATTGAACCCATATACTTAATTGTGCTTCATTGAGACGCAGTGGGGATATGCATTTTGCATTTCATATGCTTCATTGAGACGCAGTGGGCAGTAACTGTACTTATGGTTGGATCACATGGAGCCCTTTTGTGGCTGCAGGCGCCTGGCAAAAGGACCAGTCGTTCTTCCCAGGGGGTTGCAAAACCTGCCCGCCCTTCCACACGGGCCCTGCACAATATGGCATTGGCACCAGCTCATTGGGCAAGGACCCCATGCGCTGCCTGGACTGCGAGGACCTGAGGTGTGCTCCTGACGGCTGCTCACCCACCACGGGCTGCAAGGAGTGCCCACAGGGGTATGTGCGCGTACCCAGTCAATACACCTTGGGCGCTGGTGTTGGCACTGTGTTCCGGTGCGTGAGCTGTGAGGATGGTTTCATGTGCCCCAGTGCGGATGGCTGCCAAGGGGTGAGCAACCAGTATGCCAAGCAGAGAGGGGAGCATGTTGCCCTGGGTGACGTGCAGGTAAGCTTGGCTGGTGGGCATGCATTTGCAGCTGTATTGAACATGAACACACGGTATGCCCAATCCCATGCAATCTTTTGTGGGCTAACTTATCAGATGTCCAGCCGGCTGGCACATAGCATGGTTGACATATAATATATTATGATTTACATAGACCATTTAGGGTTTTAGCGTTTAATCCAGCCTTCTGCATTACTGCCCCTGTTGGCTGCTGCTTAGATTTACACGTTGCAATATAACCCCAATCTGGGGTCATTTGCCCATGCCCGGGGGTGTCCCTTAATTTGCCTAGCCATTATCCCAGCCTCATGTGGTGGACCAATGCACCGATGAACTTACGCATTACCTGTTATTAATATGAGACTTTTTTATTCTCATATGAATCAATGGCCAAAGTAGCCGGAATCAATGGCCAGGCTAGCCAGGCCAGCGCTGCCAGATCATGAGTTGGAAATGATCTTTAGATCAAGGACAAGTGCAGCGTGTGCTGCACTGGTCTTAACCCTGGACACCCTGCCACTGACATCAATGTTCCCATCCATGCTGCGCAGGTTGGATGCATGAACTGCTCTGCAAATGGCTGGATTGCTCGACCCATCATCCCTATGATCCCACGCGTCGAGGAATTTAACCCCGACAATCCCAGCTTGGATGGAAAGCTAACAAACGAGTATTATGAGGAGGCAGGCACGTCACCGGCCCAGCTCTTGGATCGTTCTGAGTACAGCAGCGACAGCATTGCGATCGAGGGCTACCCATCAGATGGAGGATATGTGCGGTATCACAACATCTACATTGCGCGCTGTGTCAGCTGTGACACGTTGGGGTGTGCTGAAGGCGCATGCAACATGCCGTCCGAGGAACAGATGCGCATCTCTGACAGGGCTGCAGAGGTGGCAGGATATGGGGTGGTAAAGCCAAAGGCATATGGCTGCAATGCATGTCCCAAGGATATGAAGGTCGCTTATCTGACTGGGTGGAATCTATATGCATGCTATACAGCTTAAGAAAGAAAAAAAGGAAACGCCTACAGGACCTGGTGGCATCCAACAGAATGTTCATGCACATGTTACATACACATGGCATTATCATCCAATGCTGCATCAGTCTATACAATTTGTTGCTATTTATTATCATATATCGACATCATAATGATATTTTGTCAATCATTATGACTGCAGTGGACATGCAATGATAACCCTGCCAGGAGGTGTTTTGTTTTTAAGAGGAACTACAGTTTTTCCAAACACAGTCATGTTGATCGGTATTGTCTGCTTCAGCAGCATGCACTGCAATGATTGCCACTCAGCATACAATATTAATAATGTTAGAATTGTGTGGATAGGGTGTTACTAGCCCACGTAGTGTCCCTGTAAATAAGCGCAATATTTATGCAAATGATCTGCCATGGCCCCATGCAGTGCATGGATGTTGCAGCCAAGAGACAAGAAATGTTGTGACCATCCTGAGGAGACTCTCATGAGTCATGACTCAGTCGACTTGAATCATTGAAGTCTGTACCGTAATACAGCAAATTTGTTTCATAAGGATAAATTGATAATTACGGCCCTAAGAAGGCTACTTGTAAGGGAACGCACAAAGGCGGGCTGAAATGTTGATTGAGATGCGGCAATGCTGCGCCGACTTGCAGCAAAAACTGGTCTAGGATGCGCTGGCCACGACACGTGGTACTGCCACAGAATCGCACAGACATAATTTGTTGATCAGCCTACATGAACAGCAAGTGGTCATGCAGAATCCTGTTGACCTCCTGCAGGTCCACCGACACGTTCTGTGCCCTGGCATCCCACGTGCAGGGGAAATCATGCGCGCATTTGGCAATGTCAAACCCAAACTTGAGGGCCGCGGGGAAGGGAACCCCCTCTGGGAAGCCCATCGAGGTGTAGTAATGCATCCCCCTCCCCATGCTCACCCCCATGATCTGGTGCACGTTGTTCACAAACATGAAGGGCATGACCTCAATCCACACGGATTGAGGGGGTGCGAACAGGACGTTCACCAGCTGGGAGCCGTGTGGGGCGATGAAGATGTCGCCGGTGCTGACCCCCGCTGCCTGGTCACACAGAGAACCCTTGCCTAGGGTTCTGAGCTCCACGCGGGACACGTTGAAGGGCGCGCAGCAAGCAAAGTACTCTTGGATGGCCTCCGCGTTTGCAATGTGGCGCAGTGGTGTGTGATGACCTGATGTGTGCTGAGGGGGAGTGTCACGATGCGGAGATATCAGGTGAGAACCAACCCGTCTGAACATGCGGGAGGCTCAGGCTGCGCATAAACCTCAGCTGCAAGTCATTGGTTGTTCTTGCACACCGTGATCAGCTGTTATTATACATTGGCGTGTTGCACATCAAACTGTGTACATGGTGGGGCATTTTTGTCAAAAAGCAGGATTTTAATGCCATAAACCAGGACTATTATAAGTAAGTAAGTAAGTAGGTATTTGCTTTCCAGCTTTGAAGCCAGGTTAGCATGTCTGGGTATGCCTCACCCCAGTCCTAGAGCCAAGGCTTAACGGACACTGTTTCCAGTGTGGCAGATGGTGGCCAACCAGTCGTGCCGCTTACCGCACTTTCGTGCTACCCATTTTATCCCGTCGCAGGAGTATTATATTCCCTATAATAATAAGGTGACTGTCAAATAAAACATTGTACGTATTGTCATGCCATAATCACAGGAATAAACCATTTGATGAGAGGCTGGCGACGTCTGGATGTGTTCATGCCATTGCTGATTCTTGACCTCATTAAACTAGTGGAAAGTGCCGGGTTGGAACTGACTGGGCCATGTGCCTCCTAGAAAATATAACGTACTATAAATGTACTGGCAAGCCAACATTTATTTTGAAGAATGTCAAGCCGGTCAACCTATTTTTGGACCAGGGGTTACTACTATGAATCAGGATTTTTTGGACACTTATATGCACATCACCTCGAAAATAATTTGCCTTCAAAGCCGGGATGTGTCCTAATAAGTGGACCTTTCTCCTCTCGCAGGCCCTGTGTTCTGGGATGGTTTCCCACAATCCAAACCAAAATTTGGGTTTCCTGGAGGCTGTAAAACCTGTCCGCCCTTCCACATCGGCCCCTCGCAGTTCTTCAACCTCGACGGCCCCATGCGCTGCCTTGACTGTGAGGATTTGATGTGCGCCCCTGATGGCTGTGCACCCACCACGGGCTGCCAGGAGTGCCCACAGGGGCATGTGCGCGTACCCAGTCAATACACCTCAAGCACTGGCACTGTGTTCCGATGCGTGAGTTGTGAGGATGGCTTCATGTGCCCTGCAGCGGATGGGTGCCAAGGGGTGAGCGAGGCACACACTGTGGAGGACGGATCGTTGCCTGCCGGATGGAGCGACATACAGGTATGCTAGCTGTTCAAGCTTGTTCCTGGACAAGTAGGTGTTTTATCCAACTTCATTTCCATCATGATCTTGAAAACATGGTGCACATGGCCTTATTTTATTTTACTGCCAGCACCTACGGTACTCCTCACGTAACTTGTCATTTGATCCTGATATGCAGGCATTGATCGTGTCTATCTGCCATTTGCAATCCTTGAGTATAAGCCCATAATATGCACGTGCGATGCACTCATGCATGTCATGCCGTACATACCCTTGCCGGCATGTGCTGGTCCTGAGGCACCAGTGCACATGCATAGCATCGTAACTTGTAAATGAAGAATGAAAGCATGGGTACACAGGAACTCATGTATACAAATGCGTGAATATACGTGGGCACCTTGGGCTTGTATAAAATGGCTGGATTCTCAACCATTGTAGAGTTGACAGGCCTTACCTGCCATTGGCCACTGTGTTCATGACATGACAGCGTGCCACATGTATGGCCCTATCTGCTAGTTACTCACTGCTTGGGTGCTGCGCAGGTTGGGTGCATGAATTGCTCGGCGAGGGGGTGGATAGCCCGTCCCCTAGTACCTACCCTGGACCCATTATGGCAGGTATTAGGCACAGGTAAACCGCCCACATACGAGTATTATGAGGAGGCAGGCACAGCACCAGCCCACCTGTTGGATGGACAGTGGGCTGACAGCGGCAACATTTATATTACTGGCAATCATGGATTGGTGGAGTCCGACAGTATGTACATTGCGCGGTGCGTCAGCTGCGACACGCTGCAATGCGCGGAAGGCGCGTGCGACATGCCGTCTGAGGAACAGCTGCGCATTTCTGAGATGGCTTCACAAATGGAGACGACCGCGTCAAAGGCATATGGCTGCAGTACTTGCTCAAAGGTAAGAAACTGGCTTATATGCCTGCATGGAATTTACGTGCATGCTATATACCTGGAAAAAACCCATTGGCTATGGACTATTGACTCAAGTCCCAAAGTCGATAATGGGTAACATGTGGACACTTTGTCATGCTAGATGACGGGCTGGCCAGATGAAGTAGTGCACACATTGATGTGCAGTATCACGTCAACCATGGCTGAAGCAAAACCATCATGTGAAACAAATTTTCACCGTGGGTGGTAACTTCAATAATTATGTGGCGCTGCAGAAATTACTTGGCCTCCGATAATTTATGTCAACCACCCCCCACAGTTGACATAAAAATGGAATGTTGACAAGTTTTTGCACAGAGTGAGTTACTATTTGGAATGCGCTGTAGCATTTATCTCGGTACTCTTACCCCTGAGGGCGCTCAATGTGCCTGCCAAACCTTACCACGTGATAGTTGCTGTTATGCATGTCTTGGGCATGTATTGGTCCAAAAGTGCCACGTCACTGCTGACGTAGCACCCAGTTACCAGGCCTCAGGGGGGTGGGGAAATGAAATGCCATGTGACATTGTGCCTTAAATCTGGCAAGCCCGTGATTATTTTCTGGGCGTAGTGGTGACCCAGTACACTATGCAAGCCAATCATAATGATTGTGGCATTGTTGACACTCTTTATTATTGTGAAAGCAGCTGCTACTGCAGCAAGACAGGGACACAGGTTATTACAACAGTAACTGTAACAGTGTTATTGTGTCACAGTGGACCAATTTGGCAATGCAATCCATGATTGCCAATCCGAAGCCACCGCAATTAACATTAGTAAATGTAATACATGTAATATGTTGCACCATATTGTGTGAGCAACAACAGGCCCTGTGCATCAGAAACTTGAAGAAAGGAAAGCAAAGGAAATCAACGCCAAAGGCGTGCAACACGCACAGCCTTCTGTAAAAGTTTGCCAGGAAATCACATATGGATCTTGGATGACTCGAGGAAAATTATACATGGACATCCATTGCATATGACACCATCTGATGGGTCATGGCGTGCATGATGTTGCCAGATCAGCATACAAGTTTACAAAATATACCATCAGTCACTGCACAACGTTTGACTATGGCATTAATGATGAATGTGAAAGGGTGAAAAGAGAAAAAATCCAGCATACATAACTCAGTTTTCGCTGTGATGGCCCAGTCCCAGTCGTATGTTCATTATCACACCGGTAAGGCTTTGACACTTGCCAGTTTGAAACATGGAACCTATAAGCAGTTGCACCATGAAAGCTGTATTGAAGAAACTCAGCAAACTACGAATCTACATATAGGGCGCAGTACATAAATTTGAGGTTGCCGCAGGGCCAGTATTGGTGATCTGTGGTCAATGCCTCAAAACAACTTTGGACGTTGCTTTGAACAGAAAATAAAATGCTGTAGATGCATCATTGCAAGCTCACAATACAATGCAAACGCTCATAATTTTGCTACCATAGCTAATGTTTTAAAACCATCGCACATCATAGCACATTGCATGCATGCATATGTATGTGAATCAAAACACCATCCAATTTGGCAGGTGGCAATGAATAAAGTGGATGCACGACCTCCACATTAACACGTGCACACCTGTTACAGACAGCCAGGGTCAGATAAACAATCGTTTATGCCTCTAAATGCCTCCCAGCCAAGTTCCAATTTCCAGTTGTGCTCAACCCAAACACCCAGCTGCTTCATCTTGGCAGTCTTGGCGCCTGAGCCGTGCACCCACCCGCAGTGCACCACAGCGGTCTCGTCAACATCTAGCCCTGCTTTCTTGCGTTCCCCATACACATCTGTAGCAGGTGGGCCATAATAAATCCCCATCATATGAGCAAGAGCAGTGCGGCAAGCGGAGATTGAACTGCCAGTTGGCGATTGCATTGGGATTGGGGATGCTGGTGATTGGTTTATCCACTAGCAATATCTTCCTATGATCCCTTGAAT
>JAULBX010031426.1:0-10775 GCA_032358255.1 Heterotrichella gracilis
CTGTGGCCATGTGCCTGGGGGTGCGCATGCTCTAATTGAGTTTCGGTGGACCAGGCCGAGGAGCCGTAGCCGCCCTGTACTATGCTGGGGAAGTTTCCGTCATGACAACATAGTTGGCCATAATCAATTGGAAATTAGAATGCATCAACCTTGAAGTCAGTACCTTGAGCATGTTGGGAAGGGGACATCATTGGCGCACCATGCCGCACCCCATTATTGTTGCTAACATATTAATCATTACTTGCTCACCAGATATTTTATGTGTTTCAGATCCTGAACAATTAAACTTCGTCCTCAGGCAACAGGGAAAAGAAACATCAGCAGCAATGATGCAGACGCAAGCTGGGAGAACAATCCTTTCAGGCTACTCAAAATAGCAGAAATGCAGAAACAAGGCAAGGAGTGTTTTGACTTCGCATTCTATGCGCAGCACAATGCAGACCTACCCAAGGCATGGAGCAACGCTGTCTTGTGGGAGCATTTCCTGCTCTATGGCCAACACGAGCTCCGAACGTATAGGTGCGCTAGAAATAGTAATGAAAGCGAGTGTGTATCCAGCGGCCCGTCAGTAAGGGGGCACAATTGTGTAGCATGTAGAGCTGCGTGTATACAGTGCTTGAAGCACCTTGTCAATAATAGCGGTAAGTGGCACGTGTGCAATGTGGCAGTGCCATCATGGGCAAAGGCACTGATGGAAGCCTACTTTGACATGTACTGATTCAGAACGATGAATTAAGAAACCTGCAATATCAGTACGTGGAGTTCAATCAAATGCGCAATGCCATTTGCCAATGGTAGTGTACGGTAGAAGCGCAGCGCTGGCCCAAACCTTCATTTGAAGTTACAAAAGCTTTATTCATCTGCAGGTTTGACACTGTTTGCTTGAAACCAAAGCTGGGTGACACTGTCACCCAAGTAACTCCCGCTGACCAGTCAACTTCCAGCCACAATTACAAAGTCAGATATTATGATGACGATCTCCCCAAGTCTTCCCAAACCACTTCCTTGCAAGGCGTGAAACTCTTTGGCCAGCTGCCCCAGCAAGACAAAATGCACAAATGGCTCCAGGCCAATCCACATATGAGTGTCGTCCGCCGCCTGCTTGGCGGCAATACGCAGCGCATGGCCACCACCTCATTGACAGTAGGCGATCAGATACCTGCACCGGATTTGGAGCTGCTGCAGTTACAGTAGCGTGGGTGGTCACAGCTCACCTCTAGCTCACAGAAAGCTTCTTCTAAATCATTGCCCACCACTGTTACAGTAGCACTGCCAGCTCACTGACATTATCCCTTGGTTCATAAGGCAAAAGATGATACAATAGAGCGCAATTTCTGAATCGGGCCTCACACCCATGAAAATGTAGTGGCAGCATTGATTGCAGCAAAAGTATACAGCAGTACTGGCAGCATTGCTGTAAGTCATATCATATGTATGCGTACACTATTGACAAACGTTTATAGAATCCATATGTGTGGCGCGACTGTTCTACAAACACTATCCATATGTGCACTATCAATGATTGGCCTGGCATTGCGCCTTCACTGAATGGGTATTGATAATTCTGGACAATCTCCAATTATAGACATCCGCACACCATTCAACACTGCAACAAAAGTATTTTTTATGTGCCCAGATTGTTCTATCGATATCCTGACTCTGGTGGAAACGCAGTTGCTTCCGCCTGTTGCGCCAGTTGTTGACTGGCTGCCCGAAGATAAGCAGTGTTCGCATGTGAAGGTGATGGCCTGTACATAGCTGTAGTTAGCCATCGGAGTCGTGCGCATACAACAATACAGTACGCAATTGCTCTACAAAACATAAGGAATTGACGCAGCTGTATCCCACCTGTAAGCTTCAAGCTCTTCAAGCAATGCCCCAGACTGCGTTGCCTGCTTGGCAGGAACAACATTTGTCCACCAAAAATCAGCCAGAACCTGCGCACAGTCGCCATATCTTTATATCAAAACAGTTTGCCATATCACCAGCAGAGGCACACCAGCAAAGGCAAATGATACTCACATCAAAGCACTGCCGCCAGTATTCCTTATCCCGTTTAACGTGGTAAATGATGCTTCCTCTGCTGGTGTAAATGTACAGGTTGCACCAGTCTCTGTCCAAAATCTCCATCAAACCTTGCACCTGCAACATTCAATGGCATGTCATGCGGCGGTGGCACCCTTTTGAACAACATTACCATTCCTTACAAAGCACTGGCAAGGAGCACCCGGGGCATGCACACCGACCTGTGGCATGTAGTACCACCAGTTGGCCCTTGAAGGCAAACTGTGCTGGTGCTTGAAGGGGCACTTGATCTCCAGCACGCCAGGCCCATCCCCACATATGGTGTGCAGTGCCCTCAGAGGCGCCACCAGTGGCTTCTGCATGGCACCTGCACCAATGAACCATCCGATAGTGGCAGTACCAGCATTGAAACCTACAGCAATCCCAGCAGAACCTACATCCTGCGAGAACAAGCTGCTCATCTACAAGATGCGGTCACTCACATGTCTTCCAACGAAAAACCTGAGCACTGAAGAAACCCTGCATAAAGCACTAACCTGCCGCCACTGGCTCAATGAGGCCATCAGGAGATGCACCCAGCCAGCTGTGAGCATCATCCTCGTGGAAAACATGGAAGCGGCAAGGGACTATGGTTTGCCCAGTGATCGCGTTGTACCGGTCCAGAGCATCCGGTTCCGTGTGGGTCCCATACTCTGTTGCCTCATTGCCGGCCCATCTCTCCACCAGGCCCACCTTTTCCTCCCACAGCTCTGACCGCCTGCCGCTGAAGAACCTGCAGGCAACCAGAAAATCGTAAGACTGCACATTTGCACATACTTCATCTTATACAAAAACCAGGCAGCTTCAATGCCAATCCGGCAAGCTTCATGATCGTGAGCTGTTCATCACATCCCCGCAACATGATGCTGCCAAGACCCTATTATGCATTACATCGGTAGCGAGAACCATACTTCAGAAAATAATAATGATAATATTAACAGCAAAAAGATAATGGAAAGCATATTTTTGTGACAACCAAGGTCCCGTCAGCCTTACCCTAGCACGTTTGCAAATGCGCTGGCAGTCAGCCTGTTCTCACGCAAGTCCAGCCAATCGTCAGTCCTCTGGTCGCCAGCACCATACTCCACGGGGCCATGGCTGGCCTCAGCCACTGCCACATCAAGGAACATCTGGCGCATGGCGGCGGTGTCGGCACGCATCCTGCGCTTTGGCTTGGAGGGGGCATTCTCCGCCGCTGCGTCCACCAATGCGGCCTCATCCACGCCAGTGCTTGCATCGCCTGCTGACGTGGTCGGCACCGGTGCAGCCTCTGAACCCTTGTCAAGGTTGATTGGCGAGGGCGCTTCTGGTGCCGGTGTTGGGGCACGCGCCACAGGCGCTGCCCCATGTGATGCACTGCTGCTGGCTGAACCCCTGGAGACCTGTTCTGGTTGGACTGCCGAGGTGCTCGGGGTCACAGCTGGCGCGACCATGCCCTGACCAGTGCCAATGGGCGCACGGATTGGCTGTGGTATCCCGTATACTGGCAGAGTAGGCATTTTTGCTGATGCACTTTCCCGACTGTAATCCCGAGGCGCAGAGGGCGCAGAGGGCGCCGCCCTGGCAACGGCTGATGGCTGCACAACCTGGGCGCCCTGCTTGAAACCCTGCTGGGGTGGCGCAGCTGAGGGCGCGTACCGATGCACCTCCAGTGCGGGGCTGGAGCCCCCAGGCAAGCTTGCCTCAGGCTCGGCTGGTCGCTGCACCAAATCCTTGCTGTACCGGCGCACCACAGCGGGTTTCACACCGGGTGTTCCTGGTTGGCTGCCCATGCCTGAGGCGCCCAGAGCTGGAGCTACAGAGGGTTGTGATGTGGACTTCCCCGGAGCGCCTGCCTGTGCCCCTGGCTGTACTGGCGGCTGCATTGGTGTGCCCGTGATTGGCGTGGGCACCTGCTTGCGGGGCAGTGCGGCTGAAGCTTGCTGGGATTGCGCAGCTGTCCCAGCGCGGTCAGCTGAATACCGGCGCACAGCTGTTGGTTGGTGGGTGGGTGCGCTGCTCGCCATCCCTGGCTGGCGAGGCGCTGCCGAGGGTTCCGCGCCGTCGCCCTTGGAAACCCTAGCCTCGGCCACTAGGGTTGGCAGGGCGCGCAGCAGCTGCTCCACAGCGTCCCTCCTAGCGCTCACCGGCAGCTGCTCATACCGCGCCATAGAGGCATACAGGCTCTGCAGCTGGCTGGAGGTGCCTCGGCCCCAGCCATGCTGCTGTAACAGCTGCAGCTGGTCGCGGGCAAAGGCTGCAAAGTGCTGGCGCCCCTTGGCGTTGGTGTAGCCCGCGCCCCGCTCGTAATCGATACCGGCCCCTAGACTGCGCACAATGGTCTCGGTGGGTACCAGAGGTGGCTGCTGTGGCTGCTGGCTGTGGTGGGCTGAGGCAGTAGGGACCTGTAGGCGGGATCGCACCCTGCACAAGGGTTGAGGCACTGGGTAAGCAGGCAGGCATCGTCAGGCTGGTAGGCTGATAAAAGGACTAGAATACAGGGAGGTGCACTTTGAGAAGGTAAGTGGATTCAGCAAGGAAAGGCACTGACTGGTACTGGATGGCACTGCAAGGCAACCCTTACCTGTGGTTCTGAGCGCGGTTGTGTGGAAACACGTCAGCCCCACTGCTTGAACAGCCCTGAAGCAAAGCACCAAGGTATACTAGTTGTTATTTCATATATTGTATCACGTACCGATTAAGACGTCTGGATATGCATACAACAGTCAACTCACTTGGGCAACATTTATGCATGCATACATGCATGCACTGCACGCATGCATAATGTGAAACTTGGAATGCAGAGGAAAACATACCTGTTTGAAAGCTTTTGAGAGCCCTGCATATCCAGCCATGTTTACTCCTACTTTTCCAGATACCAGCTTCCGGAGCAAGGTTCGTGCAGAGCCCCGCATCTGCAGGGGTCCTGGTAAACCCCTCTCTCTGTCTGAAACAACGGGAGTAAGCGGCCAGGCACTATTATAGAGAACAGCCACCATTCAGAGCCCACGCATGTACTAAGGTGCTGACTATTGTGCTATGAAACACACATTGTCTATTCCACATGGGCTGCAACAGCAGAGAGTCACAGGGTTGATGAGGTCCTAAAGGGTTTTACCCCGACCACAGCTGCTTGAATTCAGCTGTAAAACAACAATGGATGCCTTCCCTTGGCTCTCTTATGTATCAACTTCCAAGTCACAACTTGTGCGCCCTAATTGATTGCATCCCAGGGATTGCACAGAAAAAACGTGGCAGCTGAGCTCTTGCCTCTCACCACCTTTCAGCAACCAGCGCCCCCGGCTAGATGCCCTGTGCCAAATTTGATGGATAGCGCAAGTAGCAGTTAGCACCAGCTGACATAAATGCCAGCGGCCACAGACACTGGTTGTAGCACGTGTACTCATCGCTTTACTGATTCGGGTGCAGATTCTGTCTGTCTGCAGCGAATGCAGCAACGTTCACCACAGGTGCTAGAAAATTGACAAGTGCTAAGCTGAAAGTACCAGTTGACGAGGCACAATGTCATGCCTTAGCACAATGTCACACCCCAGGTTGCTGGCAACCGAGGCCGCCCAGCTAGCACGCTTAAATGTGTAAACGCAGATGATTATCTAGCGCAGTGTAGTACTTTATCAGAAATCAGCAAACACGTCCAGCGCTCATCATGCCTGCCCTCTACAGCCCATTCCATCTGACAGATTGCCGTCCTCTTGCCGTGTCTCCACACCGATCCACCAGGTTGCACCCCGGCTGCTGCAAATCCCACACGGAAACCCGTCCCAGCCCCACTGTCTCCATTGCTACCGCTAGCTCTTCCAAACTCACTCACTCCCCCATCTATCCATTCCAGCCCAGCCCAAAGTCACTCCTGTTGTGCCAGGAAGCTGGCCAACAGCGCAACTAGCTCTGCCTGTGACCCGTACAGAGGCGCAGCTTTGGAGCTCTTGACCACTGCGGCGAGGCTGGCACCGAACGCATGCACCAAAGTGTACACGGCACTCACTGCCACATCATGCAGCGCCAAAGCTGCAGTGTCTGCACTCACAGCGCCTGCATTGGGCAATGAAAATACTTTAAATCATCATCGCAAATGCATGCAATGTGCCTCTCATATCCGCAAACCACGCGCAGCCTTCCGCACAGAACAAACCGCGTAGTGCTGATCTTGCATGAGCCAAACCTTTGCAGTGCGTTCTGACAAAGGAAAACTCCCTTGTGTGGAGGTGTGTTGGCTGCGCACAGGGTGAATTGAGTGACCCATATGCATGCATGAACGCTCACCAGCAGCATCCTGGGAGTCGATTCGGCTGCTGGCAACAGCCATGCTGCGCGGGTGAATGGCAGAGATGTACTTCACGTACTGCTGCAGCACCAGCACTGCGCAGAGAAGTGCGGACACAGCCTCTCCAATGGATGGCTCTGTCAGCTGCAGCACGCCATACTTGTCCTCCTTTTTGGAGGCTGCTGTGAGCGCGGCCAGGATGCGCAGGCACCAGTTCGCACGCTGGTACCTGGCGCGCGTGTGCCAGATGGCGGCCTCCTGTGCCCTGCCTACTGAGGCGGTGGGCGCCTGCAAAGCAAGGAAGGCACTCTCACATGTTTGAAGGCAGGGTGAGGTAGCTACAAGCAATAACGCAGTGCAGCCAGATTGCCAGTTGGCACATGATGACCACAGGGATGGTGGTTGCACCATACTCAAAAGTCAGCAGCACCATGCTCGCCACAGAAATGGTCACAGATCCTACAGGACGGCTTCGGTACTGCGCATGCAGCATGCCATCCAGTGCACCCATTCAAAGTATGCAAGCTGCATGCCCCCCGCACAGCTGCGCGCCATACCTTTGTCGTGAGCGGCACAGCATTCCACTTGGGCACTGCCGTGCGGCCATTGGTGCTGCCGGGCCGGGGCTGCGCCTGGGGCAAGGCCGCTGCCACCACCCTCACCAGCTCCTCCACCTCTGCCAGGCAAGGCTTGCTCACAGCCTGCCACGTGGCGCCCGAGTCGTCCTGGAAGATCAAGCGCCGCCGCCAGGTTGATTTGCCTGTGCCCTCAGCCAGGAGGCACATGTCTTGGAAAGCCAGGGCTTGCAGCATTGGGTCCTAGGGGCACCACAAATGATAATGATGAGCCACTGGTGCCCATTCAGACATGGGTATTGATTGCCCCCCTGATACCTGTCACCAATTTAGGCCATGTTTTTCAGCACCGATTGACATTGAATCCCCCAACCCCGACCCCCACTCCTCGCACACGTCCATTGCATCCATGCACCTTGTAACGCACATTGTACACAACCACAAACTCCACAGCCAAACTGACCCAAATCACCCAGGTGGGCGCCATCCTCGTGACATGCAAGCACGGTGACGTGGCAGAACTAGGCCAACTACTGATGTGACGCCAGCTGCACACCCAGACATGGGAGCATGCATATATGGTGATGTCGCGAGCGATCAGTTACTGATGTGAACACAACTGGAGGCCCAGCATGATAGCATTGTCAACACATGCCATTCTAGCAGTACAAGCAGTCATTGCCATTGCTACCTTGCGGTTCTGGATGGCATGGATGACGGCGCTGATGCCGGTGCTGTTGAGGTAGGCAGACAAGTCCACCCGCTCTGTCAGCACAATCTCTGTTAACTCACGGCCTGCAACCAATATTTCGGTATAATTCATCACAATTGACCACTTCATTGTCAATTATGTTGTGTACCATCACGATTGCCCACGTCATCGCAACATATGATGAAGGAGCGGCGCAAGGAAGCATATGGAGGCGTCACCTGTCATCCAGCAGAATCCGCACAGCACCGCCCCAACGCATGTTGCTGCCATGGTCCATAGCGAGGGGAAGGCCACGCGCAGGGGTAGCGCCAGCACAAACGCCATGCTGATGGCAACTGCAGCCTCTTGGAGCGCATCAGCCGCAACTGCAGCAAAAACTGATGGCTCAACAAACTAGTTCCCTGTATGACAATCTGTCCTGCACTGTATTTCTGAGCACGACGTACCGTAGGGTATTCGCTTCTTGAGCCTAAAGTAGCGGTGTCTCTGCACCACCGGAAAGTGGACCACGTCCTCCCCCCTGCACACCACCTCAGACATTCAAAATCTCCAATGGAAGCTTCTTTGGTTGCATGAGCAGTTGCAGTGAAATAGACTTGCCTGGCAATAAACCGCACAGTGCGGGTGACCGCCAACGTAGTGGCCAGCAGCAGCCACCAGGAACCTGCATCGCCCAACCAATTTTAGCAAGCAGTAATGCAGTGTGTCAGGTCACAGTGTGTCAAAGTCACAGACAAGCACGTCCAGGAAGAGGCATGCAGCTTCTTCAACTGCATGCCCATTGAGTTGCGGGGTGCACCCTTACCTTGAAATGTGAGCAAGCCCACCCGGAGTAAGGAATACACGGGTATGAAAATGACCGCAGATGTGAACAACCCCAAGGACAGAAGCAGCAGCTGTGTAAGGCCCTCAACTGAACGAAGCCTTGCAAGCAGCCGGGCAACCATCAGTGATGCTGGCGATGTGATAGGCAGCCCAGCCCATGACAGAAACACTGGCTGCTGTGCAGCCACGTCAGCCACCATCCATAGCCCCAGCAGTGCTACTGCTTGAGATACCAAGAGGCCAAGAACCAGTATCCAGCTGGAAGGGGCTACCATATAGAACAGCAACTTCCATGGCTGGAGTATGGTCAGATGTGAAGTCACCAGCCCACACGCAGCAGTTGCGAGGATCACAGCTGCCCCTTGCCAAGCAGCTGCCCCAAGTAGCTTCCATACGATCAGTTCCTTCCCTGCTACTGCTGTGGAGGACATGGCTGCTGCTGCTGCTCACATAACTACCGAAAAATAAGGTGGGTCACAACGCATCCCAAGTCAAACCTCAGGCCAACAACCTGACAAGCACCGTTGGGGAGCGTGCCTATGACAACGCTGCAGAGCTGCAACACATTACTTGTCGCAAAATAGTTGGCCCGTGCACGCTGACATCTTGTATGAATAGTTATGTAATGTTCACTGGTTTTGGACATGCATGCATAGGTAATTTTACAAGGGTGGCAGTGCCAATGTTTACCTCGGTATAGTAACGAAGTGGGCACTGCAGAAAAACCGTGGGTGACCTAAAGAAGCATCAGTGATAGCCACAGCCTGTTTATCACTGAATTCAACCTCAAGTTTGAGCCACCGTTCACCACCGATGCGGAGGCCCACCGATGTGGGCGCGGGCAGGTCAAATTCTTACAAAAGAACGGCACATGCTACGCAAGCAACGACAATTCGTTTCTGTCTTGCAACGTATGCCACTATGTTATGCCACTGGAAGCCTGTTAACAAGGCACAACGCCTCACTTTCGACATGCATGCATGCATATGCGCGGTGTAAAGCACATTGGCTTATGCGGTTGTATCGAAGGCCAGCGGTTTCCAAATAGTTCTGATGTGCACTGCAGTGGCCGGTGGCTATTTTTACTAGGCATGGAACACCACAGGAGGTGTTGAAGCGGCGCAATAAGATGTCCCAGCCTTTGCAGAATGGTCCTGCAGTGCTTCTGTCCCTGTTGGTTTGCACAATTCTTCAGTCTTCAAGTTGTCAGGTGTGCTATGCTGCGCAAGGCTGATTTTTCTGTGTGCTAGAAAAGCCTTTTTCCGCGCATGCATGCCTATATTCCCTACATGCTCCGTGGCCAGTGCGCTGCATTGTCAAGCAATGCCTTTTAAAAAGCCCTTTGTTTGGCCTGTTGGTTGCATCTCAGTGGCTATCATTGCATGTCACAGCCCTGCCAACGAGTGCCTGTTGAACACAGGGCTCGGCGCTGCTTTCACAAGCCAACAGTGTAGTCCTGCTGCCGCTGGATGGTGGGAATGAGACAAGCGGCTTTGTATACAGGCAAGTCTGCATGCCCGTATGCTGTCAACGCACTGCCATGCAGGGAAACGGTATGCTTAACAGGTAATTGGTTACTGCAGCACAAGGCAGTTGAGGGATGTGGGTACTGGTGGTCGGCGAGCGCTGGAGAGAGACTTGCTTCAAGCCGAGGAGGTGAGTTCACAGGTGGCACTGCGGAACTTGTGCAGACTCCATTCATTTTAACAAGCAACATAGCATCCTGCTGTTGCTCCCAGGATGAGGACCTTGTCATCCCACGCCTGAGCAAGGAGGTCGTGGCTAAATATGCCAAAGACAATGCAGTGGTTGTCACGTGGGCCAACTGGCACTTCTATGACTTTGTCCTCAACTGGGTGGAGCACCTGCAAGAGGTGAGTACTGTTTTGCCCACCCATACGTTGCACCAAAGGCCACCATATGCAACCATGGCTCTGGGTGACCATTTGGGGATACCCCACGCTGGGCAGGATAGCCGATACAAAGCAATGTCCTGCATTCTTCTCAGGGTGTGCAAATTTTGCCTGCGAGTTCCTGCCTGGCATGCTGAGGTTGTAATGTGTGCTTCTGTTTGCAGCTGGGAGTGTACAACCTCTTGGTGGGGGCCATGGACCACGACATTGCGGTTGCTCTGGCCCGGAAAAACATCCCTGTGTTTGCGATGTATGCTGAGGACAAGAAGAGCACAGGGCTCACAAAAGGTGCAGTACCAAGCAAGTGTGGATCCGATCTGTGGGAATGTTAATGGCAGGGGTTGGGTAAGTAAGTAAGTATTTGCTTTCCAGCTTTGAAGCCAGGTTAGCATGTCTGGGTATGCCTCACCCCAGTCCTAGAG
>JAULBX010031437.1:0-10740 GCA_032358255.1 Heterotrichella gracilis
GGGGGGGCGATGGAGGGGGGGAGGGGGGCAACGGTGGTGGTGTAGGTGGTGGAAGCACCTCTTTGGTCCACAGCTTGAACAGGTAATCATTGCCCCCATCTGAGCTAGTCCCTTGCAAGTAGCCGTTCCCAGGGATGACGTCGGAGCAGAAGGAGAACCCACCGCTGTAGGCAGATGTCGTCACCAGCTTCCAAGCATACACCTGGCCAGCGTGGATGGGGGCGGAGGTGCCGCCAATGTTGAAAGACATCCTGCAAGCATATGGATGGCGTAGTTAGAGTTGTAACATGCATGCGCTGATATTTCAAGGACAATTTTCTAGCCTTTTCCAAAATGCCTCTTTCTGTAGCATGGAATGGCAACCTTGGACGGTTTGTACCTCAAATCCCCTTGCTACTGGTCTTTATCGCTCAGCGCTGGCCAGAAAATATGAGGCATTCCTTGAAAGCCTACAATATTGACCCAACACAGTGTTCACCCAATACCATGCATATGTGCTTGGTAGTGCAATCGCTTGCACACATTTCCCACCCACCATGCTGGCGATAATGAGCTCCCCCCGGAAAGCAACTTCACCATGTTCGATGATGTGGCCACCAGGGTCCCTCCAGGGCTGCCAAGATGCACCTCCAGGTTGTAGGTGGTGGTTTTGCGCATGTCAGGAAAGATCAATACATCGATCTTATCCACATAGAGATTGGCCAGGGTGCTGAGCGGGGTGAAGGTCTGGCCAATGGCGGTGCTGATGGGATAGTTGTCAGTTGGGTTGTCGCATGAAACGGCCACGTCCAGCCCTGCACATGCACAAACGTGGTGACCACAGCTTGTAAAGGTTGTGCTATGGCCCCACATGTGTGCATAATGTGTGCACGCTGCAGGGGGTGGGAGTTTCTGCAACTTTTGACATCATCGTGGAGTTGACACATTTGAATGCATATTTGAGGACAACTTGGGCCCCTCTAGCTGCCCTGAAAACGCCATAAAAACTTACGACAATATTTTGGGGTGGGGGTGGTGGGGGTGGTTTCAGGCCTCCAATTAAATTTCAGTGAAAAGTTTTTAGAGTCCTGATTTTTTTGGTGGAGGTCTTTGGCAGGTTTGCTGCATCGTACTTGCTCACACACGTTCTAAGCTTTCGTTTGCACACACTAAGATGTATATTGCTGCAATCTGGACAGGGTTGTGGTCACCTCATGTCCCTGGGCATATGCATCATTTGTAATAATATTAAGGTTTAATATTATTAATAGTAATTGATCTAATTTATCATTAAGAAAGTAAATTCAATTTAATTAGGTTTATTATCAGTCATTTCGATTTTAAGCATATGAAAGGCGCCATTCACAAATTTGGCTGGTCCAGAGAGCCTCAGCGCCCTTTCTAGTGTCCAAATCATCCCTTAAAGTTTAAATACAATAAAATGGGGGGTGGGTGGGTCAAAGGTCTGGGGTTCCAAACATTTTTAGGATGGTGTCTGAAATACGTTTTTCTCCCGCCCCCTGCACGCTGGGTAGATTTTTTTTCTTCTTTTATGTCCCACATGTGTGCATAATAAACAAGATTGCGCCTCAAGTCTTTAGGCTGTACAATACTCCTTTAATGGTCAGACCAGCTGCATATACTCAAAAAGAAAACGTTATACACCAGACGGCACACAACTTTCCATCCAGCTAATCCAGCTAAACCCTTGGCCAAAACAGACACCTTAACTGCTGTGGCAATGTGTACTTAGTGTACTGGCAATGCGTAAATATGCATGAAATCTTCCAGCTAACAAAGATGATGCTTTCCAGCTAGGCGCGGTACCAGCACAGCTGCTACAGCATGTCACACGGGCATGCATATGGCTGCGAGTTTGTACGCCAATTTGGATGTGAATATTTTGCTTACAAGCTGTTGTGGCTGCTTGTGGCTGATTGTGACCGCCACCAAGGTTGTGATTGGTCACAAAAGATGCACACACTTTGTGCCTGGTTGTGGCTGGTTGTGGCACTGGTCACATAAATTTTACTGCGCTAGGGTGTTAAAATAAGGATATGACGCAGCGCTAGCGCGGCTGTCACCACCACCGGCGCATAGTGTGCATGCTTGTATGTGGCAGTGGTTTATGGTTTATCACATACCAAAAATTTAATTGGATACCCTAAACAATGTTGCTGTGCATAGTTAGGGTATGTAATAACAACCGAAAACAAAACAATGTTTATATGGTCACAGGTTTGGCGGCGCATGAGCCCATGAACAGAGTGGTTCGGTGTATAGAGTGTGGTGAGTGTGTAGAGAGTGGTGGGTGCAGGAGTGGGGATGATAATATTATCATCCAGATATTATCATCCATCATGCCATTTAGTAATATTATCATCCACAAGATTTCCATCCATCATGATAATATTATCATCCATTATTGACAAATTAGACAAACTGAAGAGGGAAGGAAGGGCTGTCACACCTGCTGGTCGGGGAGCAGGTGGTGGCGGTGAAGGGAATGGTGGAGGTGGGGGCGATGGGGAAGGGGGCGGCGGTGGTGCTGGTGAAGGTGGCATGGGCGATGGCGGGGGGGATGGCGGCTTGGGCGGTGGGGTGGGCGATGGAGGCGCCGGGGACGGAGGTGTTGGCGATGGAGGCTTTGGTGATGGAGGTTCAGGTGATGGAGGTGTTGGGGATGGAGGGGTTGGGGATGGAGGAGTTGGCGACGGTGGGGGTGGCGGGGCTGGTGGGGGCATGGGCGAAGGGGATTGGGGCCATGGACTTGGAGGTTTTGGTGATGGTGGCTTTGGTGATGGCGGCTTTGGTGATGGTGGCTTTGGTGATGGGCTAGATGGGCGCTTTGGTGGTGGGCGTTTTGGTGATGGCGGTTTTGGTGATGGTGGCTTTGGTGAAGGCGGATTCGGAGATGGCGGCCTGGGCGATGGTGGCTTCCGCTTGGGTGGTGGCTTGCGCTTGGGTGGTGGCTTGCGCTTGGGTGGCGGCTTGCGTTGTCTGGGTGGTGGCCTGGAAAAAAGGGGAAGCAGTACACATGAGGATTAAGCTCACAGAACAGTCTCAGATCTACTTAGGTACCCATCCCAGCGCTATGTTTATAATTGCTTTATATATCTGCCTCGAGCTCGTGTTTAGTAGGGTTTGCCGGTTTGCGATGTAGGGTTGCAGGTGGCCGCTACTATTGCTACTGGGTATACCGTGATGAGGCTTGCACTCCCGTACAGTCTCCCAGTAGTTCTTATGCGTAGCTCGGTGGGTGCATCTATCCCCCTCCAAACCTCTCCCCCTCCCCTCCCCCCCCAAGTACCCTAAGTACCCCCAGCAACCTCCTCTTCACCTTTCCTACCCAATGCACCAACCAACTTGGCGCCCTGTGGCCTGTGTTCAACTATGGCATTCTAGGAGGGTGTCAGAGCGTGAGCTTTTGGGGTGCACAAACCAACGGCCGCCAGGTGCAGGAAAGCTTCCAGAGGGTGCATGCTTGCATGCATTTGGCGGTACCTCTTTATTAGCGCTGCCAAAACCCTGCCTGGCTACCATCTTGTATATAGAGGGAGACTAGGGGCATAGTTCACCTACTGCTGCCTGCTGTTGTCTTACTAGTCTAACTAGTCGCAATCAGATTGACAGGTGTTCCGTGCGATGTACACTTGTAACACTTTAAACACTTGTCTGTATCGCTCACTGTGTGTGTGATACAGGCAAAACGACACGACATCGATGGCACAGCATAGCACATCCTTCTTTCCGCGTCAAGGAGGATCAAGTAAAAAGTGACAGCGGTAGTTTCTCACCTGCGTACTGCCACGGTGGGAGAGACGCAGGCGGCGAGAAGGATAAGGCTGACCAACCAGGCCAACGCCGTACGCCCCATGGGTTGGCGCCAGAGGCTCACGCCCACTCCCGCTCGCTTAGAGCTTCTGCTGTAAGCTGCTAGGACGCAGCTGCGTGAAGAGGGCTCTTTCGATGATCACAGCGCTCTGGGCGGTGCTGCATGAATAGGTTTCAGCGCAGGTGAGGCAGCATACGTTCGTGCATGCAATATGCATGCATGCGCACGACCTGTTCAGCTAGGCGCCTCTTTCTAGATATTCTAAAGGGTCACGTTGTAACCATCAATAGGCGCTGAGGATGGATACTCCTTATAAGTATTGTAAGTCTTGAACCTAGTATGTCAAAGTAACCAAACCGAAATGTAATGGTGGCTTCGAAGTGAATTCATCTACATCAATCACATGTGTACATCCAAGCAGTCCAGCACCAGTACACTGTTGGGTCTAACATTTATAAATAGCGCGGAGCCTGTCGCTAACGCGTTATAACGGGTTACACATGGAGAAGGAACAGAGCACTGGTTTGGCTAGTTTAAACGAGAATCTGGCGGCAAAGGACCAGCTGTCCGACCTCGAGCAAAACACGTGGCCAGAAACAATATTAAAATATTTCGACACATGAACCTTCCACCCTCTCGAGCTGCATGTGTGCATGCGGGAGGGAACCTTAGGAACCTTCATGGCGGGCAGGCACAGTGAGTACACGATATTGCAAAGGAAGCCAGGGTTGAGTGAGAGTAGTAAGAGTGCCACTGCGTTGACAGGTACCTAGGTGAAGATGTGAGCGGTGATGGGCTAGAACAGCTAGAGCAACGTTTCAGCGCTACAACGTTGTTTCAACAAGTGCACCTGGTGTACCTAGTTTACCTGACTGGAAGTTTGAGAAGTTGCACCCTCACCGCCCAGGGTGACAGTTTAGACAGTTTTATGCTGTTCACATCACTTAGCATCATGACAAACTTTTAAAAACCTTGCTGCTTGTCATGACCAAAGGTGTCAATGTTCCCATTCTGGTCAAACCATTGGAAGGAGTTGCAATCCAGAAAGTGCGCTCTGCAGAGCTACAGTGTCATATTCTTGCGTGGCGGGAAACAGATGGAGGCACATCATTGGCTGTTTGCTGACGATGATTTCTCAAGCTATGTGACAGGATGTAAACAACAATGGACTCTTGGGATTGCGCAAGTGCCACTTTTTGCACCCGGAAACTGTAACATTCAGCAAAAGGGCGTGCTGGATTGGGAATTCTCGTAACATATGTACCAATATGTTACAGAATCGCCTTCTTTGATCTTGTGTCTGTTGAACAATAGCTTCAATTTTGATTTAATTGCACAAAGTGAGCTTGGTACAAGCAGCCATGCAGCTTTAGCACAACCCAAGAGCATGCCCCATCCCCCCCCCAGCGGATCAATTCAGTGCATTGATGGCTTCTATCCCTGTTATCCCTGTCGAGTATGGCATGGGCCACGCCGTGATGGTAATGGTTGTATGGGCATGTGGCAGGATCACGCAACTTCCTAATCTTCCTAATTTCAGCACGGCAAGGATGATGGCATGAGGTTCCCGGACTGGGTGAAAGAGCCAGTCATTGCTTTGGGTGCTGCAAATGGATAATATAACATCATGTTGACACCGGTTCATAGCAGACATTCCCTGCAAACTAATTCCCACCATGTTCCAAACACCAGCTGAGTTGTCAATTGCAAGCAGAAGTCTCATATTCAACTTTGATAACTTTGGTAATTGCACATGCAGTATTGTGGATGTGCATCATAACTGCACATGATGTACTGCGGATGACCATAGAAACGTAGGTGCTCATTTACTAGATATACACTGAGGGTATGTTTATAGAAGGTCCCTGTGGCGAGGACTAAAGATAATAATGATTGCGTGTGCAAGGCTGCCCATAAAGAAACATGCCCTCAGTAGTCTCATGCTCTACCCTATCTGCAGTCCCAATCTGGCCTCCGACACAGCCTCCTTCCCTTTTGGTGCTGGCCCCTTCCCAGCTCGTGTAATGTTGCCATGCGCATCTGGGCTAGGACCCTTCAAGGTGGCCATTGGTACCTCACCCATGTAACGTAGATAATTTATGCCAATCATCACAGCGGCCACCTTAGGTGGCTTATGCAGAATCTCACCCTGTACACTGTGTTGTAGGCGGTAGAGCCAGTTGGCAGTTTCGTCACGTGCATATATTTGATTCTCATTGCCAGTGGAATTTCAGTGGAGAAACATGAGAATACGGTACTTTATATATTTGGGAAGCAATGGCACTGCATGCCAACGCCAACATGACATTCAACCAATGATTGTTCAATATGGTGATGTGTATGCTGAAATGTCAACATTTAGAAATGACCCTGAGCCTTCTCATTTTTGTAAAGATAGGAAATTTAGGGTTTAAACCTGGGCCGCAGGGTTGCTATGACGGTCATGTATAAAATAAAGGGTGTCTTTGTGTGTCCTGTGGCTGCTTGCCAAGTTCGGAATGTTCCAGCAAGGGGGTTCCGCATTTGCACTCACATAAAATATTATATGCCGTCTGAAATACCATAAGTAACATACAGTAGGAAAATCCCACCCTGACACCGGCTAGAATTAACGTGTGGACACCCTCTGCATTGCTGAACATGCAAAATGAACCCTAAACCCTAAATCCTAAACGTTAAACCCAAATCCGCAGCACTGATGCCAAACGCCGTTGTTTGGTGCGTTGATCCCCACCAAGGTTTTGGAATACTTCAGGAGTGCCCCGGCAGCGATTGATCCCCGGGATCAACGGGCTGTTCCCCTTTTGCGGGTGCCTCAAGCACTCAGTGATGGAGTCGCCATAGTGGTCCGGGTCACATGCATTTGCTTACAAAAAACTCAAATTCGTTGTGGTGTGGATACATTCTACTTAGTGTGATCAAAAGAAGAAGAATTATGAAAGAAAGAAATAAAGAAAGGAAGGGAACGCACAGAGGCGTAGTTAGAGGGCTACTGGCTTGCACCACGGCACCACACCAGCCAGAACGGCTGGTCAAAGATAGGCCTAGCGGCCTATTTAGCCAATGCCAGCAGGCATGGCATGCAAAAGGGTTTGGAATTTAGTGTACACAACATAGGAGCCTTGAATAGCAAGGAGTTGCAATCAATTTCAAATCAGGTTGGCGATCACACTAGCCTAATTTACATATAACATCTGATGATAATCTGATTCACACGCCAACCAACGTTTCTGAGGTGGGTGGCCAGTCTCGTGTGACAAAGTGCTTCAACAACTCTGCAATGTTCCGCATTTACAAGGGGCACTTGACCTCCTGGTGGTAGATGTGGGGGTCCTTGCTGCGGGCGAGGGACAAGCGTGTGGTCCCGGACAAGTGCAATCATTTTTGTTGCATTGGTCACCATGACAATACCAGGCTAGGTGGACTGGTGCTGAGGGGGCATCAGACAGGCTGGTACCTATGTGTGAAGTGGGGGAGGGGGGGGGGCTTCTGCGTTGAACAGACTAAACTGACGTGGTAGGTGATGTGAGGTAGGTCTTGATGAGTGTCTTTTCTCACAAAGCCCTCCATGCATAGATATTTGTTCAACATTATCGTTCCCAACAGCAGTGTCCAAGATGCTGAGACAATTGTTATAGCGGCCAACAACTGCCCCGACGCAAGGTCCCTCCACTACAGCAAATGAAATACCTCAGATATATCACAAAAATGATATCCAACTGGGATCCTGAGGAGAAAATGAACAGAATAATAGAATCTGACAGATTATGAACTACTAAGCCCACCAGCATAGCGTCCACTGAAACATGTTGTAGCTTGTAAGTGCGTACGTCCAGCGCAGGCACTTGTTAGTATAGGTGTTGGCAACTGTGCTTGATCATTGGCATTGCGCCATTCGCGGCCCAAATGGGTGATGATTTATAACTTGGTGTATAGCCTGAATATATAATCCTTGCGCGGCTCTGAGAAGGATCCTCCACCAAAGCCATTCCCAGGGATGACGTTGGAGCAAGAGGTATACGCACCGGAGGACAAACTGGATGTCCTCACCAACTTCCAGGCATACATCTGGCCAGCGTGGATGGGGGCGGAGGTGCCGGAAATGGTGAAAGACAACCTGCATATTAATGGTGTTCTTAGGTGTCAAACAGGCACAGCCAGCACTGCAGGCCATAATGTTTTACAATTGAATTTATAATGTAGAATAATGACCAATAATGACGGTTCTGGTGATGTCGGATTTTGGCAATTGATATGAATGATTGATTCTGTGCACCACAAGGCTTGCCCGTATACCATCCCTAGTATGGATGGGATGGCGGGGGCAGCCTTTTTCTGCACCTTTGATGTAAACAGTGTACATGCTGGTTGTTTCTTGTATGCCATACCCACCACATACAACACTGGTGGGGCAACCACATCAACCTCATAGTTGGCAATGTACATGACTGCAGTGCATGCACCCATGCCCTACGCACCATGAAAATTGGTACCCCACGTCAAAGGTGGGGTACACATTCCATGTCCCAGAGGTGGCCAGCAGGGTCCCTCCAGGGCTGTCAAGATGCACCTCCAGCTTATAAGACACGACAGAGTACAAAATGGGGAAGTACGTATTGTACAGCGGAAGCTCAAATTACACATCAATCTTGTCCACATACAGATTGGCCAGGGTGCTGAGCGGGGTGAAGGTCTGGCTAATGCCTTCGTTGATGCCAATGGGTCCACTTGGCTCCTCACAGGAGACGGCCACATCCAGCCCTGCATAGGCGTAAATATATAAAAAGATAATCAAATAAAAATAAATAAATAATTAAATAAATAGCTACGCACCCTATTGGTGAACAGGCGCATTGGTTAAGGAAGTGGATTTAGCGAAGAGGAGGGCATTGCCCTTCTGTCCACTGTTTCCCCTATTATTGCACAGGTGTAACAGTCACCCCCTAGCCATATATGCCACCTTCCATCTGAACGCTGATTATAAATAGCCAGGTCACATGTGGTCTTATGCATGCATATGGCGGTGGACGCAAATGGTGACTAGCAGGCGTAGGACCTGCATGCACGCGAATTGCCATATTATGGCCATATAGCTAGGCTATCAGGCCGCCTGGCGCACCACTCGTGATGCTAGAGAAGTCCATTCTAACAACAGTCAAACCCATTTCTGAAGGCTCCACATCACGCCCCATCATTACACCTTGGGATTAGGGCTGAGACTTGCACAGGCAGTAGTGTCGGGTTCCAAGAAGGTTTCTTAATGTTTTCAAAACCGGATGGCGCTGGGGAATCCCAAGGTGTGAGCGTGGCTAATGGCACTTGCAAGTGGTGAAGCAACTGGGTATCAACCCAACACTGGTTCCAACAGGTTACAGTGGGATTCACACGACAAACCTAGAGCGAAGCTGGCTCACCTGGTGGAACAGGCAGTGATGGTGGCGCTGGTGGTGGGCTTGGGGGCGGTGATGTTGTCACCACTTTGGTCCACAGCCTGAACTGGAAATCAGTGTACGGTGCCACATCAGGCTCTGTGCCAGGTCTGCCAAAGTAGCCATGCCCAGGTATGACGTCTGGGCAGAAGGAGATGTAAGCGCTGCAGTCGGATTGCGTCATCAGCTTCCAGGCATACACCTGGCCAGCGTGGATGGGGGCGGAGGTGCCGGTGATGGTGAAAGACCACCTGCAAGCATATGGAATGTATGGAAGGCGCTGTTGGGGATTGAACATGCATGCACTGAGTTTTTTCGAGAATTTCTAACATTCATCGCTTTTTCTGTGCCACATGCCATAGGCAAGGCAAGGACAGTTTATACCTCAATTGCCCTTGTCATTGGTCCATTAAGCAATTATGGGTCATTCCCTGAACGCCTACAACATTCAGCACCAGTCATCCATGGATGACATCAGCCGCGTGCTTGGCACATGCTTGGTACTGCTTGCATCTGCTGCGCATGCACCCATGCCCCACGCACCATCCTGGTGATGCTGAGCTCCGGATGGGGACCTTCACCAACCCCGAGGTGGCCATGAGGGTCCCTTCAGGGCTGTCAAGGTGCACCTCCAGCTTGTAGGAGGTGGCGAAGATCGAGTCAGGGTCAATCCACACATCGATCTTGTCCACAAACAGATTGGCCAGGGTGCTGAGCGGGGTGAAGGTCTGGGCAATGAATACGGAGGCATGGCCCTCACCAGGATTGGCGCAAGAGACGGCCACATCCTGCCCTGTACATATGCAACCACACACAGTCACTCCCTTGTCAGACAGTGCCATATAATGATTTTTAATTCACATGTGTGTGTGAGCCCTCTGCTAATTGCACTGCTGGGCTGCACATGCTGTGGACGGAATTGCACAGTGAATAGGGTCCCCCGGTGGAACACAATACATGCAACACCTCATAAAGGGAGTGTAGCTGTTAAGTACCTAGTACATGCCACTTCTGAGAAGGGCAGTATACTAATCTTAACACCTGATCAGTAACTGCTATATATGATCATAACATGATCACCCATCATCAGCACCTGATAATAATACAATTACGCATCATCATATGGATATAGCTGTTGTAGCTGTACCACACTCCCCACCTTGAATCCATATGGCATAGGACACAAGGCATACCTGACGCGATGGCATGCATGCATATTAGCTACACGCATACAGGCCACACAGCAAGGTGAGCAAGTAGGCCGCAAAAACTATGCCAAGAGTAGATTAACACCACTTTAAAGTAAAATCCCATTTCTGAACCTCCGCCGATTAAATATCCCGAACATGATCACTGCGTCAGGTTTAAAATCTGGTAAATCTGGCCAAAATGAGGTAGTTACTACTGTGTAGGTTTAAATCTGTGTGTAACAGGTGCATAGCGCAAGGGATCCTCGAGCTGTGGACAGGCGGTGCAGGGTATGCAGGTGATGGATAG
>JAULBX010031448.1:0-10716 GCA_032358255.1 Heterotrichella gracilis
ACGCTTCTCCATCTACCAGTTTCAACCTCAAGATCATGGGCACCCATTCTAAACCTAGCTAACTCAAACCTATGGCTATTGCACAAGTCCC
This sequence comes from Heterotrichella gracilis, assembly GCA_032358255.1. Classification (NCBI taxonomy): domain Eukaryota; class Xanthophyceae; order Tribonematales; family Xanthonemataceae; genus Heterotrichella; species Heterotrichella gracilis. Next base: position 92 of record JAULBX010031448.1, read on the forward strand.
AAGTCAAATATTCTGCCATCGACCCCCAATCACCACCGTGTATGCTACCATATTGCATAGTTTTTCTACTCGCATTGACTGTTAATCATTAATAAATCGGTAAAAGAAAAACGGCGCGAAGCAACACTTTCGCCCAGGGCTTATTGGCTTCTTGTGCTTCCTTCTTATCTGGCTTCCAAGACGTACACTGTTCCGAACATCCAGCGAATCGCTGAAGATTGCAATCCCTCCACGGCGTTCGTGTTCTAAGCAGTATCCGCTGTGTTTGAAGCATCTGGACATCGGCACCTCGAGGTGAGACCTCGCCCCTTTACTTTCCTTCTTGGGGTTGTTGTTTGAAACTAAAGCTGTGCTCGCTGTTGCTAAACAAAAGGTATACTTGCCTACAGTATAAGTTGCTCCTGTCGTGGTTACTTCCTTTGCTGCCTGCCGTATCCGAAACCCCAATCCGCACCATCCTTCGCAGGAAACCCACCCTTCCTTGACTGTTTTTCTGCTTGGTCCGCAGGCTGCGTGTTGTGATCGCGCCTGTTGAATCAGGCTGCAATGCTCAGGCAGCTGTCGTCGTCTTTGCGCCCTATCTTTCGCACAGGGCGATTGGCCCCAGCTGGGGCTGCCCCACCTGCAGCTGCCCTCCACTTTCAAACAAGAGGTATGCCTAGGAAGCTGGCCTGTTGTGTTCAGCTCGAGTGCGCGGTGTATATATGCATAGTAAACACTGGGCACAGTCAGATGCTGCGCATCAGCGTTCACACCTTTGTTTTGCTGTTCCGCAGCCATGGCGTGGTCCCCCGATTTTGAAAGGATTGTTGTTGACAACCCTGTGGTTGACCTCGATGGAGATGAGATGACCAGGTAAGTGTTGCTGGGTGGAACCTGGCTGAGTGGTGTCGCTCCCCTGCTCAGCCGTCCCTGCGGTCGCAGCTGCTGAACACAGATAGTGCCGTTGCGTTAGTAATGCCAGGTCAGACTTGCATGCCGATTAGCTGCAAGTCGGCGGCATCCCTCTTGGGCCGCAAGGGTTGTAGCTACAATATGGGGAAGACCGTGTTTGCATCTGTCCTTCCTACGTCACGAGTACTGGGGTGGGGCATAGGGGCGCTGTCCTTGGTTCCGGTCATTCGCAGTCAGGCTACCAGAAAACGAGCTTGAATCAGAAGCACTCACTTGGCTGGAACCTAGCACAACTGGTGGACTTGACAAGGGTTTAAACTCCTCCTGCAGGGTCATTTGGACGTCCATCAAGGATAAGGTGTGTGGGTGGGGCAGGGCTCCAGGTGTTGGGGTATCAGCGCCAGACTGTGCATTACACTTGTGGCCCCTTCCACTTTGCTGCAGCCCCGCAAATACTGGTGGAGTTCTATTTGTACTGCGGTGTGCACATGCTGCCTGTTGTTGCGTGGTGTGTGTGCTGACCAGCTCCCACTTCACTGCAGCTCATCCACCCGTTCCTGGACCTGAAGATTGAGTACTACGACCTTGGCCTGCCCAACCGCGATGCCACTGACGACAGGGTCACTGTTGAGGCGGCGGAGGCGATCAAGGTGTGCCCACTTGCTGTGATACAGTGCATGCTAAGCTGGAGGTGCAAAGGGGTCTGCCACGAGCGCCTACGCATGTCAACTACCCAAGCGGCCTGTCTTACATGGCAGACTTCACGCTTGGCTGGCAACTATCTCACTGCCCTGGCACAGCCTTATACTCCCCCTCCGCCTGCAGCGTCACAACGTGGGCATCAAGTGCGCCACCATCACCCCAGATGAGGCGCGTGTGGAGGAGTTCAAGTTGAAGAAGATGTGGCGCAGCCCCAACGGCACCATCCGCAACATCCTCAATGGCACAGTATTCCGCGAACCCATTGTGGTGTCAAACGTGCCGCGACTGGTGCCTGGTTGGAAGAGGCCGATTGTGGTGGGCAGGTGGGTAGGGGGCGAGCTTGATGGGAGTTTAGGGGCAGTGCTTCTGTGGCAAGCACCTGGCAGCCACAGTGCAGCATGGTTGTGCTTCAATGCTCACTGCTATGTGGGTACAGCTAGGTGGTATACTGAGTTGCTGGCACTGCAGCAGCTACTGCTGTCACCTCTCTGACCACGCAGCATGTGCCTGCAGGCACGCCTTTGGTGACCAGTACCGTTGCACCGACTTCCTGGTGCCGGGGCCTGGCAAGCTGGAGATGAAGTTCACCCCTGATGACGGCGGTGAGCCACAGAACTACGAGGTGTACCACTTTGAATCCTCGGGCGTGGCCATGGGCATGTACAACCTGGACGACTCGATCAAGGGGTTCGCCAAGGCCTGCTTTGAGTATGCGCTAGACAAGCAGTGGTACGTGGTGCCAAAATTCCATTCAGCAAGTGGCCTATATCAGATATATTATTAGAAACACCTGGCGGTTTTATAAATATTCAATATTAATTCAGCTGCTGGTCTGCACTGTTATCACAGACTGTTTTGCTGCAAATCGCTCTCAGTGCGCCAGCTCAGGTCCCACCCCCTCTCCCCCAGGCCCCTGTACCTGAGCACCAAGAACACAATCCTGAAGCAGTACGACGGCCGCTTCCTCAACCTGTTTGCGCAGCTGTACGAGGCGGAGTACGCGCAAAAGTTCAAGGATGCAGGCATCTGGTACGAGCACCGGCTCATTGACGACATGGTGGCGCAGGTGAGGGGCGAGGGGCGAGGGGCGGGCCAGGGGTGGTGGTGAAATGCGCATAGTTGACATCGCAGGTGCACAGTGAGTGTATGCATGCGCAGGTGCATGTTCCTTGTGTAGCTGGCTGTGCAATGGTGCACATTGGAATGCCAGATTTTGTAAAGGGAGTTGCAGCCTGTGCCAGACCCTCCTGCCTTGTTAGCAACCCCCATGTGCTTCCTGGCGCAGGCGCTCAAGTCTTCAGGTGGCTTTGTGTGGGCCTGCAAGAACTACGATGGTGACGTGCAGAGCGACATCGTTGCGCAGGGCTACGGCAGCCTGGGCCTCATGACCAGTGTGCTCATCACGCCAGATGGCAAGTCGGTGGAGGCCGAGGCAGCACATGGTGAGGGCCAGCAAGGCAATACAGCTGCACAGGGTACAGGGATCAGGGCCAGGCCAGTCATTGCAAGTCCGTGTTGGACGCGACATCCAGCGCGAGCAATCTTTGGCTGTTGCACTGTGGATCTGAAAATAGCCTGAGTCATTCCAATTTAGTGAATTCTGCTGACGCTTGCCTTTCATACGATTATTACATCTGCATACCTGATGCTCACTCCCAGCCACCTTCCTTCGCCAGGAACGGTGACCCGCCACTGGCGCGAATACCAGAAGGGTAACCCCACATCAACCAACCCCGTGGCATCAATCTTTGCCTGGACACGCGGCCTGGCACACCGTGCCAAACTGGATAATAACACAGAGCTGGCACACTTCTGTGCAGACCTGGAGGCTGCGGTCATTGAGGTGGGTGGGCTACACACGGGAGGGGGGCCACTGTGGACTGCGTGGGATTGCACACGCATATGGGTGTAAGGCGATGATGTGCGGCCAGCTATTTACCCCTTTGATCATGCATTCATGTTGCTGCATGTGGTGACGTGCATTGATTATGGACTGCTGGTGCTGGCCCGCCTACCGATGCACCTGCCCCTCAGGTGATTGAGGAGGGCCACCTGACCAAGGACCTTGCCATCTGCGTGCACGGCACCACCAAGGTCACCCCCGACCAGTACCTCACCACGCAGCCGTTCATGGACAAGATTGCGGAGAGGCTGGCCAGGAAGTTCCAGCAGTACAGGCACACATCGCTGGAAGCGGCTGAGGCATAGGTGACCCGGGATTGGGATGGGGTTACGCATGGCGCATGGGGGTATGAGGGCCGCTGGAGGTGGGCAGGCCACAGCTGAGGGCTGGCAGTATGGTAGCTTGGGGGAATGCATGCATTGGTATATCTTTGCTGTTACAGCGTGTGCAAGAATTGCCACTGGACAATTCCATGCACACTTATATAGGCTTTCAACGCATGAGACTGAGTGAACCGGAATTGGGTGTTGTTGCATGGCAGAGTGCTGCACAATGTTTTGCTGCAGCTGGTGCTGCAGGAGTGGGTGTATTATCAACACTTGAGAAGTTGAGGAAGTGTATCACAAGCGTGCACCGGAATTAGGTGTTGTTGCATGGCAGAATGCTGCACAATGTTTTGCTGCAGCTGGTGCTGCAGGAGTGGGTGTATTATCACACTTGAGAAGTTGAGGAAGTGTAGCACAAAAGTGCAAAATGCTGGCAATGAAGTGCAGCAGCATATGATATTTTGGATTGGCTTTGCTTACATGGGGTTTTTACCATTGATAGACAGGCTGTCAGTTGGACCTCGTCTGCAGCACAGCAATAGCATTGGTTTTGATACAGCATCGCACAGGACAGACCGCCGTCACATTTTCAGGTTGGTGGTGAGGTGCAGAGGGTGTGTGATAGTGTTCTAGCTCAGCGAGTTGCGGTGGTTGTGGTAGCCCCTAGGACTGTGGGAGAAAATAGGGATCACTTACATCAAGGCTGGGCCAGTGACTTTGCAATTCGTGATTTGTGCAGTAACTGTGCTGGTAACGTAGTACCCAAGACTTGTCAGCTGGTGCATCCATGATCATCATCTGAGATGAGCCTCATGCACATCATGATGGAATACAGTCACTGTGGCAATAATTGTTCACTAAAATGCCATGGCTGAGAGGCTGCAATGGTTGCAAACCTCATGTGATGTCATTTGTAACATATTAGACAAGTCTTGTCTCCGAAAAAAAAGAGAGAGCCTCTGATGGGGGACGCACAGAGGCGGAGCCTCCTAAGCTAGCTAAGTTAGGGGCCCAATGGCCATGCCCATTGGCACCAATGGTGCTAGCCAGCTCACACCAGGGACCCACATCCAGCCACGAGTTGTTAAAAGGCTGGCCAAGCACTATGATAGGCCTAAATACCAGTACATAAAAAAATCTTACATGAAATCAACAGGTGGCCTTATGGGACCTGGAGTCACTCACGCACGATGCTACACCCGTATGCAATCTAACCTGACCTGGCATGCCGATCCAACTATGGCATGAAGCTACCGTAGCATGGTTGCTGGATTCCAGCATCATCCTGTAATGCAACTGCGGGCAGTCAAACATGACAATGCAGAAGGGGAGCTGCTAGGTGATGCCGATGTACAGCACTTGCAGGCGTTCTGTGCACGCCGCATTGGCTGCCAGTGCAGCATGATGCTCACCGCCCGCTGGCGCAGGCTGCTCTTTGCTCCTTATCAAAAGTAGCTATTATGAGCGCGACTACTTTGGATACACCAGCTTGGAGGACAGCATGAAGGACAGGTCAGGCATGGCCGGAAGCAGGCCATCCAGCTGTGACTTTTTCTCTTCATCTGTTGTGAACTGAGCATTCAAGTGGGCCAGGGTCAGCTCCGCCTCGGCTGCGGCGCTGCTTGCATCCAATGGCAAGGATGGGGGGGGGGTGAAGCTGACAAAGTCCAGTGTGAGCTCTGTGGCATCGGATGCTGTCTGCGTGCTGCGCCTGGAAGCCTCCGTCGATGAGCTGGACAGCGCTACTACACTCCAAGGGTCAAACACATCAGATTCAGCAGCACCTGGGCAGACACAAAAATGCTGATGTGGAACACTCGTGACACACAAGTAAACCTATGATTTGAAGGATAACAAAAAACTAGCTACGCAAGAACGTGTGGCTCCGCACCTCCACGGCTTGGCTGAGGAGGCGCATCAGGGCCTGCCGCAGCCTCCTGCATGGCACTTGCACCACCAGGCGCTGCCGGTGCAATGACCAGGTCAGGGACCACAGCAAAGGGGTCCTGCAGCATGCCAGCTGATGGGCCAGAATATGCACCATTGGCCTCTTTCTCATCAGGCGCGTGCATCTGTTCCTGCATGCCTTCTTCAACTTCTGGTGCTGCTGCTGCTGCTGGGGTTGTAGCGGGGAGTTGATCTGCAAGAGCAGGATGGCATTCTGTAAATACCAGGGAAAGCAACGACGGCGAAGATAAACTGCAAATTGAGACTAATACACTGGAACACCAATCCCTGCAGAGCACCGATAGCACCATAACGTTGATTCACTGGTTTTAATTGTATGAGTTGATCGCACCCCGTGCTTGTGATGAGCTCTTCGTAGCTTCCTCTTGTTCGGTGAAGGTGGGGTGGCTGACTGTTGTGGGAGCATCGCCAAGTAGCCCCTGCACCAGCAGTGGTTGAAGATGGGAATGCATACACCATGGATACATGCAGCACGTGATGAAGTACGCTACTGCAGGGTGATGAGCTTACCAGTCTTGTCAGAAACCGGGATTCTGCCTCGGTGCCCTTCCACGTCAAAGGCACCAGCTTTGAAAATCCTGTGCACTCCTGAAGACACAACAGCTCAGTCTTGGCCAACAGCACCTCGGCCCCGTTGGAGGCAGCATGGTCCAGAGCGACATCTGCAGAAATCGCCACAGCTCAGGTTACATGCATCCAATGACTTCCAGGTGTACTCACGGCGGAGCAGTGACGATGGCAATGCACACTCTTACTCCATTGCAAGCTAATGTCTAAATGTAACAATTGCAACACAGTTGGGCACATCATTGGGGATATCTCAGCTAACACAAACATCATTCCCACCACCCCGCACATACCCTGTGGCTCCATGTCAGCAGGCACGGCAGGAGCCAGGCAGGCAAGCAGCTGCTGCGCCTTCACCAGGAACGATGCGCCTCTCAACGCAAGAATGCCATGATCGGGCGCAACTGATGTGGGCTGGCTGACTGGTGCTGCTGTGACAGCTGGCTGCGGGATGACTGCCTCATCAGTGGCTGTGGCAAAATCGGCAAAGCCATCGTCACCCCAGTCATCTTCAGCATCGACAGGAGTGATACTCGGCCCAGAGGATGGTTGAGCAATATCATTGGCCCTCAAGAAGGCTGCTTCGCCCCACTCATCAGCCTCATGCTGCACCACTGGGGCACCCACATGTAGCGTTGGATCATTGCTGCTGACAAATGCATCGTCATCCCAGTCATCACCATCGGCACCATCACCATCTGTTGCTGCTTGCTGCTCTAGATCACTATTGCTAGTTGCGGCAACAGCAAACTCGGTTTGGACATTGGTATCCACACCAGATTGCTGAGGGGGCGCACCAGTGCCATTGGCACTTGCGAATGCGGGTTCGCCCCACTCGTTAGCCTCACTCTGCAAAGTTGAGGCTGCATCGCATGGGCTGGAATCCGCGCTGCTGTCAATCGCATTGCCATTCCAGTCACCAGCGCTGGTCTCAGCACAATCTCCCGCATGGTGGTGCTCAAGAGCATCTTGGCTGACTGCAGTTGCATCACTGCCGCTGGTAATTGTGGCATGGGGTAGGGATACGCTTTCCAGCTCCTCGTCGCCACCTATGAATGCCCCTTCACCAGGGTCCGTGATATCGCCAGGGCAGGCGACTACATCATCTTGGGCTTCCAGACTGGCAGCTGCAGTCCACCCACAGGGCTGGGTTGATGCCCTTACCTCCTGCGAATGCACCAACGGTGGTGCGGCACTGCTGCTGCTGAGTGTATCTCCGCCCTGTGCACTTTCACGCGTTGGCATGGCTGATTTCTGCTGTGACATTGCAGCTGATGAAGTGGGACTCCCAAGGCCAAGATCCTCCGCTCCCATTGGCTGCTGTGGAGACTCACTTTCGTGTGGGGCTGGCGATTGGCTGGTGGTTTCAACGTTGTCAACCGCTGCAGGTATCTGGTCAGGTGAGCCAGCAATGTCTCCACTTGGGCCTTGTCTATGAGTCTGTGAGGCCAGCAAATGGTCCACGGAATCTGGTGACCAATGGTGTTCCTCTGGCACTCTGCCAGGCAGTGTTGACCGCAGTGGCTGATCATGGGCAGTGCCCCGTTCAGCAGGCGAGCTGTCCTCTGCACCTGTCCCAGTGCCTGTTGCAAGGACTGCGCCATCAGTGCCCGAGCTGGAAGTTGACTTGTCACTGTCAAATGTGGCTGTGCCAGCGGCCCAAACCTTGGCCTTGACATCCTCTTGTGGTGCGGCTGCGCCCTCTAAAACAGAAACAGCAATTGGCCCCTTCTGAAGCCCAGCTTCAGATGTTGGCTTTGTATCCGTTGGTTGGTCCGCTGTCTCAGTTGCATTAGAAGCGCCAACCAGTTCTGGTTCCATTGTTTGCATGACGTTATTGCCCACAGCAAGAAGTTTCACCTGCATGACCATGTAGACAAAGGGTGTGAAGGGAAACGGCCCAGGCATGGATCAGCCGCATGGTAAGTCATTGCAGCCGTGGGAATAGGGTGAGAGGAGTAGGCGCCTGGGATATGAGGTAGTGCATTCCAAAGTGACATTAGGGAATTAAGACATGCGCAAGTCAACAGTGCAGCACGACCTCGCACTTACGCCAACAGTTTGGTGATCCCAATACCAGCGTCGAATAGCAGGTTGCAACTGCTTGCACAAACCCTGGGAATGTAGCACCGGCACGCTGTATGCATGCGTTGCATGTCACCAAGTCAAATAAGGAACGACAGTTACCATAGTTCTGGCACCAAGAGTAGGAAGACTGAGAACATCTGCAAGTCACACCCGTCAAGTTGCCCCAAAAAACCTGCTGCGTAGTGCTGTCTGGGTATTATATTAAGAGTCTGGTAACATGCTATTTCACTTGACATTGAGGGGGGCATAATAAACTGACCAAGATCAAGCACAAACCCTGTATAAAGCCTTGTCCGCAGGCACGACTCTTGTCTCGTTTAACTTTGTATCTGTAGCACCTGTGCCCAAGTGTGGTCTGTAAAACACATGTGGGTTGTGTCGACTGCTGTAGGCTGATTATTGGCCACCCCATTGAAACTCGTCTGCAGCGTCTCACCAAGTCCTGCTTTCGAAAAGTGGTGTGCACAAGGAAACAAAAAGCATGGATGGTATGCACTTTGGCGCTGGGGGGGGCGAGGCACCGCATACAGGCACAACCATCGTGGCATGCGCGTACGATGGTGGGGTGGTGGTGGGTGCAGACTCAAGGGTCAGCACTGGGAACTACATCTCAAACAGAGCTTCAGATAAGCTGACGCCTTTGACGGATAACGTCTGGCTGCTGCGGTCAGGATCAGCTGCGGATACGCAGCTTGTGTCAGACTATGGTGAGGGTGTGATGAGTCAGGAGGATGCAGTGGGTCTCAAGCCCATATCTTGTTGCTACTGGTAGTTGCAGATAGAACCTTTCGTGGTAGGAGGCCACTCCTGAATACTCAAAGGGCAAACCATTCTAATTGTATATGCATGCATTGTTGCAGTGCGGTTTTTCGCTTCCCAACATGCCATGGAGCTCCAACGAGACGCCTCAGTGAAGACTATTGCCACGTTGGTGATGAAGGTATGCGCCATACTTCCTGTTTGTGTACCTGTGTTGTGTGTCCTAACAATACAATATGGGGCGCTGACAACCATTTGCCTGTTCAGATGAACTACCAAAACAAGGCGTCGTTGATGGGTGCCATGATCATTGCTGGGTGGGACGCCAAAGCAGGTGGTCAGGTGTATGGGTGCCCTATTGGTGGCACGCTTGTCAGGGAGGCATGGACAACAGACGGCTCTGGCAGCACATTTATCTGGGGGTACCTGGACTCGGAATACAGGTGGGCTACCCTGGCAGCACCGCAGCACACTAGGCAGCAATGTCATGTCACAAAAAGCTTGTATTCTAGCTTTTGTTATTCTTGAATTAGAGCTCTGCTGCCCACGAGAAACTTGTCCGAGTGGTTGGTGTCCACAAACTAGAAACAAACATTTATGATGCTGCACGCTCGCAGCACCGCCGTTTGTTGGTTTAATGTTTGTATGCTTTCAACACCTTTGTTGGTGGTTCCACCGGTCGTGCTTGCTTTTCCTGTGTTTCATTCATGATTCACTGTGCTCACCCTGCAGGGAGGGCATGACCCGCGAGGAGACGGAGGAGTACGTGACCACAGCGGTGGGGCTGGCCATGGCCAGGGATGGGTCGTCTGGGGGCCTCATTCGGCTGGTGACGGTGAACAAGGATGGCCATACGCGCAAGATGATCAAACCAGATGACATGCCGCTATACTGGGATGAGATTGGGTCGGGGGCGCCTATGGGGATGGTTGTGTAGTGTAGGCTGGGCTGAGGTGACCTTGCCATGGATAGTCCTGGTGCAGGCTTGCTAAGGGACCTGTCCTATGCAGCTCCGTATTTTGAACATTACAAAACGAGGAATTTAGGAGGCAAGCTTGTACCATACCTGTCACAGCAAGCTTTTGCTCAATGATGCTCAGTTCCAGTGTTGGACTTGAAGACTCAGTGGATTACTGCAGCAGGTATATACACAATGCCTCCTTATGCACGCCTGGCGCGGTTGATTTAAAGCCAACGCCATATTTCATCCCACTAAGCCTCATTCGGAGTATCGCCTAATTTTGATGAACTCTGACTTTGTGAGGCATTCGTGCTGGCCAGTGCGTGGGAGCATCTGATGATCTGATGCACCCATATCTTTGTGGAAAAGACATGCGTTTGTAGAAAGAAAGAAAGAAAGAAAGGAAACGCCCACAGGGCATAGCCAGGCACAACACACACAACAGGGCGTGTTCCAC
>JAULBX010031459.1:0-10639 GCA_032358255.1 Heterotrichella gracilis
GACTGGGGTGAGGCATACCCAGACATGCTAACCTGGCTTCGAAGCTGGAAAGCAAATACTTACTTACTTACTTACATGCAAACTTGGTGACAAGTCCACCCTAAGGCTGTTTAGAGCTTACTGCTGTGAACTGAATTTCAAATTTTGGTGAGACTGCTTTTGCCCCTGGTTCACCTTCAAATATTGTCACCCCAAAAGAAAACGGCGTGCAATGATTACGTACTATGCACCTGATCCAGAAACCCTACACACCTGCAGGGCAGCGAGCTGCGGCACCTGCGCCAGGTGGCGCCCTACCAGCGCATCCTGTACGCGGGCGACGGCGCCAACGATCTGTGCCCCGCCCTGGGGCTGGGTCCCGGGGATGTGGTGCTGGCAAGGGAGGGGTACCCGCTGCACGAGCGGCTGCAGAGCAGGGCCAAGGCGGTGCGGGCGCGGGTGGTGGTGTGGAGCAACCACGCCGAGCTGGCGCAGGCAGTGGAGGAGCTGACGGCATGAGCACAATTGGCACTTCCTGAGCCGGCAGGCTGGTGCACGGGTGGTTCCTGCTGCACCCTTGGGCAGGCTCAGGGTTTAGGGTGCTGGGGAGCAGCTGCGCTATGCTGACAAGGGAGGAGCTTACAACGGAGGGAAGGGCGTGGCAACCCCTATCGCCCTGCTGTATTGTGGCGGATGTGGGGAGGAGTTGGTGGGACCGGATGGGGCAAGGGGACGCGTGGGTGCGCATTTTTTGAACAAAATCCATCCAGATGTCACATTACCGCACTGGGTATTGTAGCAACAAAGCAATGTATTTCACCATTTTTGTCCATAAATAACAAGCCCGGCCCTATTACACGCTGGCACGTTGGTGGCCCACCCGGCCACACAAAGTTGATTTTTTCCATGACCCAGGGCTTGGGTTGGCCCCCTTCTGTATGTAGGTCATGCATGACAGTGCACAGGAGGGCTTCATATATCGCGATGTATTGTGGGTTATTTGAGCCCTCCTGGTGTGCGCACCTTTTTTGCCATTCACATTTATTGTGGTGCGGGCTGTGGGCCCCAGGTTTTTGCCCCCCGCTAGGGCCCATGCAGGCCCTACATGCCTGATGCCGCACTACCACCAAAACTGCCTTTCACAATGTACAACACAACAACACTGCCCTTTTAAAACGTGCATTGTACACCACAAACTGTTAGCACTCAACTGTAGGATTGGACAATAAGCATGTGACAGTCTCGGACCAAAGGGGTGTGATGTATTGATGGCAGCACGCTCAGCGCTGCAAGGTTGCAGCACGCATGCCTTGTTAGACAACTTGCTTGAGTGGCAGGCTTAGTGCAGCTGCAGCCATCATGATGCATCCCTAATAGAAAGTACATTATCTCAAGCTCTGAGGATATATTACAGCCCTATTTACACAATCCATTGTTAGCTCCATGTTTGATCGTGCAGTTCACAATGCTGCATCATTTCAGGCTGACAAACATTTTGGGTTGCAGTGGGCTTGCACAATACCGTGGGCCACAACTGTAACAGCTCCCCCAGCTCTAGTGTTACAACAAGTATATCGAATTTACCTGGTCCAGCTGTCCTGGCTGGTCGATGCCCTGGTGCGAGCCAGTGGCCCCTTGACTGCGCCTTTGTGCGCCCCCTTCCTTTCTTTCCCGGAAAGGCTTTCTACTGCTGCCAGCTTCAGGAGCCTCCCATGCAGGCTGTAACAATTCTTGGCAGGATTGTGGCAGAATCACGCAATGCGCTACTACTAGAGCTGTTGTGCGCTACTTGCACAGAACAAATCCGGTGACACAACTCAAAGCTGAAGAGCTCTAGTTTGAGAGTTTGTGTTTCCACCCCCGTGCGCACTCAGTGCGCCAGCCTGTGCCCTCACTTCTGCCACCACATATGCAAATCGCAGGCTGAATCGTGCAGCATGGGCATTACCCCGGAACCCCATGCCAATTGCAAGCACACGAACGGGGCATGGTTTGATGACCATTATTTGCAATCAAAGCACCCGAGGTAATTCCAAGAGGAGCAGACGCCGACCAGATGCCCAAGCCTTTGGCTGCACCCAAGCCAGCTGAAAAATGCACCTGCCAGCACAGCTTATGTTGCCTGGGTGATGCTTAGCGCTGGCGGGGAAGGGGAAGAGGCGGGCGGGGCATTGGCCATCATTTGGAGACCACTTTTTAAATAAAACACTGGATTGAATTGCATGGGAACAGGAGATTGCCACACACCCTGGCTGGACCAGATTGCTTGTGCCTTTCAAAGTTTTGCACCTTCTAGCCAAAGCTCGGGTTGCACACCTACAGCTTGGCGCTGGCGGGCCAGGGGGGGCGCACCGCAGGGATCTGCAGGGAGGAAGCGGGGTCAGCGCTGCAAGGGAAGGGAGGCGGGTGTATCTGGTCATTGGAAAATATCACACTCATGGTGGAGGAAACTTTCCGTTAATGTAAGTTTCGTTACCTCATTTGCAATCTTACAGGATATCCAATATTGAACAATCGGGAAAGCATGCCCAGGCTTGGATGCATCTCAGTGCCATTCATGTGTGAAACAGGGGCAACATGGTGCTATTGCAACAACAAAACAAGCCTACAAGGGTGCCCACAGTATATGAGGCATGCCGGTGGGAAAACCCCACAGAAGGGTATCAGGCAAACCCTAAACAAGGGCCGGGGTTAGCCGGAAAATCCTTTACCTGCACATACACCTTGCCCATGCTGCTGCCTGATTGAAGGTGCTCCACCGCATCCGGCACGGACTCCAACCCTACAAAGGGTTTAGGGTCCAAAGCCACGTGGAGTGTGCCCCGCTCCAGGGACGCTGCCAGGCGGGCAAAGTGGCGCTTGAAGTGCTTGGCGTATGCCAGCAGGAAAAAACCTGCGCAAGGGTTTGTGAGCAGGTGAAAACCATGCACGCGAAGGGAATACCCTATACCAGGTTTAACAGGCAGGATTAACACCACACAAGGGTTCACAACGCAGGCAAACCCCAATGCACTGGACCCTTGGCAAAGAAATTACCGTATGCCAGTGTTCATCAGCAGTCGGGTAGGGACACAGTACTTTGCACGGTTGCGGATTTCCACAGCAACTTCTCAGCCAGGGGCCATAGCAGGTCGCAGCAGGCCCCCTCGCCCCGTACTGCAACATCATGCCGATCACCGGCACCCTCCCTAAGGACCCAACCCCCATTCCTCGCATCCTGGGTGGCTTGGCAATCTGCGCCAAGGTTTTCGCCACCGAAAGATAACCCCGTACCTTGCACAGTGGCGGATTTCCACAGCAGCTTCTCCGCCAGCCCTGGGTAGGTGGCAGCAGGCCACCCCGCCCCATATTGCGACATCATGCCTATCACCAGCACCCTCCCCTTGGGCGCCAGCGCATTGACCGCAATGTCAAACATGGCGCCCCCCACGCTCTCGTACACCAGGTCGATACCCTTAGGGTATTCCGCCTTCAGCACTGCCTTCATGTCCTCAGTCCTGTGCAGGAAGGGAGGGGGGAAAGGGGGCGGTAGGTTATTATAAGTACTTATATTATAAGTACCTATGGGCCAACTCCTCGCCATTCCCAATAATGATTGACACTGGGGTGCACTGTGGGGACTGCCATGGCCTTTGATGCGTCGAATCATGCCACAAATCCAAATAAGCATTAAGCCGCGCCAAGGCAATCCCTTGACAGCAAAGGGAGCAGAGGGAGGGACCATGCAAATGGATTTTTGCTATCTCAGTCATGGTGCAAGGCCTGTCGAGACAGAAGTGGGTGGCTTAGCCTGTGCACAGTGACCCCTAATCTGAGTGGACTGCTGAAATACATGCAATGAACCCATTTTAAAGCCACTTACTTGTAGTTGATCACCCGATCAGCCCCCAATCGCCGCAGCAGCTGCGCCTTGTCATCACCCGAGCATGTGGCGATCACTCGACTGCCCGCTGCTTTAGCCAGCTGGACAGCAAACTGGCCAGTACCCCCCGCCGCCGCCGTCACCAACACTGTCTCGCCCCCTCTCAACCCAGCCTGCTCCAGACCTGGGAAGGAGATAAATATATATTGAACTTGAAACTCCAAATCACCATCACCAAAACGAAGGAAATTAAATTAGATTATAGGTGTTACGCATGCTTTGGGGGCCAAGCAAGTGATCAACTTGGACAAGAACAAGCAAGAACAAGATATACTCAATGCACTGAGACTCCAAACACAGACAGGCTGCAGCTATCCAGTCCTAGGATTTCAAACATAGGGTTTCCTGCGCTCACCAATTGATGCCGTCAGGCCCGACGTCATCAGCGCCAAGACCCTGGGGCTCAATTCTGGGGCCCTGAAAATGTGGCTGGCATTTACCAGGGCCACATCACTGAACCCCCCGTAGCTCATGGAGGCCACAATGTCACCCACCGAGAAATCCCCGACATCTGGGGCCGCACCAATTACGACCCCCACAGACTCAAACCCCCCGTCAAAGGGCAGCCGGGCCTGTGCTTGCGCGGGGGTGCCAAAATACCTGCAAATGTGTGGCGTTTGTTGGGGACTGTGCACAAAATCACATAGACTTTAAGTACAGCATGTGGTATCTGACGATAGGGTTCCTAAATGTATGGTGTTTGATAGGGTAGAGGGGGCAAGGGGGGTAGGTAAGCCAAGGGCCACATGGGCTGACTTACTCCAGCAGGACCTCAAGTCGCGTGGGATCAATAAGTGGTTCAAACAGTGCCAGGAAAGAGCTGCGTGGCGCCGCACATGCAAGACCGACTGCTAATCTGGCTGTATTGCTGGGATACATGTAACTAGCTAACTAAACGCATGTGGTGTGACCGAGCTCTCAACTCTAAAGCAACCCCAGCACGCCTGATCAAGGACTGACAGTGTAGGCATTTGTCGTTCATCTCCTGCAAGGTAGAGCCACATGGGCTGACCTGACCCAGCAGGACCTCAGATCGCCAAGCTCAACAATAAGTAGGACCAGTTGCTTGGCGCCGTTGCCAGGATCAACCAAAAAGTACAACTGGTTGCTTGGCGATACATATGCAATAATGACCGCTGATCTTGCTGCATTGCTGGGTTCCCAATGTCATGAAATGACCACGCACCTGCCCGCGCTGTAGTTGACGTCCGATGCGTTCACCCCCGCGTACACGTTTGCAACCAAAACGCACCCCTGGGGCAAGCCAGGTGGCAGTGGCTGGTGCACGATGGCGGTGGCAGCCCGGAAGTCGGTGGACAGGTGCTGCACCTGGAAATGGGGAATACAAATGCTATCACACGGGGAGTACAAGGGAGTTCAAGAAAACGGGGATGGCGGAAGGCACTTCAGGGGGTGGCTAAACATCAAGTAATCGGCAGGCCGGGTACCGATTATATTTATTATTGTTCATATTAATATGCTGCAGGCGGCTGGCAGGGTCGAACTTAAGGCTTTCAAGGGTTTTCGTCCCCACCTGCACCACATGTCGCTGACGTGGCGCCCCCTGACTGGCCGCCCATGTGGCAAGGACCTGGCGGTGTGGGGGGGTGCGGGGTGGGGGCTGGAAGCTGGCCGGCACTGCAGGCGAGGTGATGGGTAGGGTTTAGCGTCTAGGCCCTAGGGTCTTTAGTCCCTATGCAGGGCTGACTGCCACTCTGCCTGTCTTGCTGGAATGCATGTACCTAACTAAATGTAACGATTGTGGTCCAATTATGCAATTGAACGCAAACAGAATCGTAGACGTACACCACGATTGTAAGTTAGATTCTTCCAGTCACCGCACCTTGCAAGGGGATGTGTATTTTGAGACGCCACTCAGGAACACCCCGCTGGTCAGTAGGATACCGACTCACCTGCCATCCATGACAAGCGCGATGCCTACCCTCACCCCCTGCTGTACACTTCGTAGATGCACAAACCCACTTGACACCCCCAAAAACCCCACAAAATGCACCAGTCCCCGGACCTTGCATGGGAATCCTCTTCTTGGAAGGCCACTCCAGGAATGCCCCGCTGGTGAGCAGGATGCCCACTGTCCCCACTCGACTGCCATCCATGACCAGCACCAAAGCCTACCCTCATCCCCCGCTGTACATTTCTTAGATGCACGAACCCACTTGACACCCCAAAAACCCACACCATGCCCCAATTCCCGCACCTTGCATGGGGATGCGTTTCTTGGAGGGCCACTCCAAAAAGGCCCCGCTGGTGAGCAGGATGCCCACTGTCCCCACTCGATTGCCATCCATGACCAGCACCATGCCAGCTGTCACCACCTGGTGCACCGTCAGCAGCTGCCCACCCACCTCAGCAAAGGTGCGCTTGGCCTGCACCGCGTCCTGGCGGACCAGATTTGCAACCTGTGGCAATGAAAAGGGGTGTCAATGCCTTCCTGCACCTCTCGGAACCGATCCAGCCGCGTCCATTCATTTACAGGTGCACCTCTAGGGCAAACGCTAACCCTAACCCTCTAAACCCTAATCATTGCACCCCTCCAGAGCAATGCGATGACCTGCCAGTCACGGGAGCATGCAACTGCGGCGCGCGCCACGCATGCAATGGAAAACGTAGGATATCCACAAAACCGGCTCTCGTAATGGGTGTGGCTGTGCACTGCGAGCACAAGGCATACCAGTCATGTGACTGTAGACAAACCCCTGGCGGCCAAGTACGGCGCCCTTGCCACTGAATACTAGACTGGGGTTGCCGGCAGGGCGCAGTTGTACGCGCCATGTTAGACTTCGAAGTACTGTCCTGGACGCTGCACCATGGACCCTGAACCCCAACCATGAACCATTGCACGCACCATGGGTGTGTCTGTGTACTGGGGGCACAGCGCGCATAGCCTAATCCCCCTGGCAGCCAATGAGGGGGCAGCAGAGCGTGTGAAGTGGACCAGTCCCGCCTTGGCAGCTGCGTAGATGGGCTGCTGGGGCATGGGGAAGACACCGCCAGCTGATGACACCACCACAATTACACCTGCAGAGGATTAACATTGGGTATTTGTGAATAGATGACACAGAACGGCACTGAGTGTCGGTACATGAATGGGTTGGTGGGGTGGGTTTTCTGAAGCATGGGGAAGAGGCCGCCAGCTGATGACACAACCAGAATCACACCTGCGTGCGGCGGCGACCAGGTGTCAGTACACGAGTGGGCGGGTGGGTGGGTGAGTAAAAGGCTACTCAGCCTGCAAAAATTGCACCGAGTTACCATAAATTGCACCAAGACCCTGTCCACAATACACATCACCCCCTAAATAATCGAATAATAACACTGCTCAACATGTGGGTAGGGTTTAGAGTGTCTACAGGAGTAGGGTTTGAATCCCGCCTTTGGTTTTCTTTGCTGCCATGGCTTGCGCTGCCAGTCGGGTGCCCACCAGCGCTGCCCTCAGGTCAAGGTCAAGCACTGTCTGCCAATGTTGATCCTCTGAAAACATGGCGTCACCTGGCGCAGGCACAGAATAGTGCAAGAATTAATAAATAAGAATAAATGAATATAAAACGAATTGAAGGAAAACACTGGTCTTTGAGGCGCATGGGATTGCCTGAGGCAGGCACAGTATAATGCATAAATATTTTAACAGAGAATACATGCACAGGAAATGGATTCAATAACAAAATGCTAGTGTAAAAGACTAGTAATAACAGTAGCAGCAATCATGATGTGAAGATCATAGTTATAACAACTCCATGGGCAGCAGCCATCAGACGCACCAAGGGGTGCACGCATGCATGGCGGTGGGATCTCACCTAGGGCCCACAGGTTTAGGGTTTAGGGTCAACATACATGCTATGGGATGTCTGCGATCATGACCCCAGCCTGCCATGTCGCTGCATGTGTGCCTGGAAAACCGGTGCCTGCTGCCCACAACCCTCCATTACCATAAAAAAATTCATCCCGTTTCCTCACCGCGTTCATGACCCTAATATCCAGCCTGCCATAGCGCTGCATATGCGCGGAAACATCTTTGCCCATGAATCCTACGTTTCCCCCAAACCCTGCAATTTCACCCTTGCGTTTACCCTAAAAGTCACCTTTTTCCGTGATGCCCGCATTCATGACCCCAATGTCCAGCCTGCCATAGCGCTGCATGTGTGCATCAAACACCGCCGCCTGCTGCCCATCGTTGCACACGTCGCACTGGGAGAAGCTGGCCTCCCCTCCTGCTTCCTTGATGCTCCTCACCTGGTGCATGGGTTGGGTTTTGGGATTGGGTAGGGGCTGGGTTCTGTGTGATCCCCGCCAGATACAGGGGTGCAGGGTTTAGGGTTTAGGAGTGCTTGTTGCACACCTCGCACTGGGAGAAGCTCGCCTGCCCGTATGCGCCTCAGCTGGTGCAGGGTTTGAGAATTAGGGTTTAGGGTACAAGACCGCCTTCCCTCCGGCTGTCCTGATGCTCCTTGCATGGTGCAGGGTCCAGTAAATATAACTTATTGGCACTGCTATTGGCCCTTCTGTGCACATGGGTAGGGTGTAGGGTAGCACTTAGGTGGACATTCCAGGGGATACGGTATGTGACGCTACCCCGGGGCGAGGCAGCACATAGGCAAGTTTGTGTTGCCACTGGCGCGTGCACGTGTTGGATGTGCGGGTGCGTGGAAAAGACAGCCTCAGCACATTGTGCCTGGTGTGGTGCAGACGGGGCCAAGACTGGAAGAGCCTATTAAAATACTATTATTAGTAGCCTTAGGGTATCAGGCTTGCCAAGCCGAAATCTTAAACAACCCTAACTTTCAGTGTAAGCCAGCCGTGGCGCTAGACTAGGGTTGGACTAGGTTGCCTATGGTGCACATACCGTTGCCTCTCCGCCCGCAGCGCTGATATCAACAACCTGCGGCAGCGAACAATAAAGCTTGCTTTAACGCGTTGTCCAAGGACGAACCTGCAGACGAAGGCACGTGAAGCAGCAACCACAAAGAGCACATGCATGCATATGGCATGCCCCGGATAGCACCAAAACAGGACGGCACTACCACCCCAAACGGTATGCATGCTCCCGAGACACTGTCAACGACACCTATATGCTATCGCTTGTGGGCCACGCGAGCGTGCGAGCCATACCGTAACTCGACACCCCAGCTTGGCCAATTCAACACACAGCGCGCGGCCGATGCCAGACCCGCCGCCCGTCACCAGGGCCGCTTTGCCGTTGAGCGCCATGGCCAGGAAAGCCCGAAGACACGCCTTTGCACCTGCTTTTGGCAGGTGGAGGTCGCCTTGAAGCTGAGGCTTGGACGCTGGAGAGAGTTTCAGCCAAGGCAGGGCACTAACCCTCTAAGGCAGCGTATTTCACTTGATAAAGGCAGCAGGGTGTGCTGTGCGTGTCAGTGCTAGTGCTGGCAGGTCTGGCACCGAGGGTGCTTAGCTAAGGCTTTAACCAAATCATTCGATGCCATCGGGCCTGAAGCTGGAACCAAAACCCTTTTAGGGTAAATTGAGTGCGGAATGGTTGCAACTCCCGATATATTTGCCTGACGTTTGTCGCTAACGCCTATTGCTCACCCTTTTCGAGAAGACATTATCAGGACTGCGTGCGCCGTACAAGCACACTGCGTTGCATCCGTTCACACATAAAGATTGTGCTCGGCCGCACATGCATGCATATAGAAGCACCCCAGCGGTTCAAGCACGAGCCTCTGGAGCTCTCGACGTCGCACCTGTCCCCTTCTCGAGTCCAATAAACGGAATTAATACGCGCTTTCATCGCCAGGTTTTGTTGCCCGCTTTGTCCTTAGCACCCCTCCCTCGTCCTTGTGCACCCAGTGCCTGTCATGGACAGGACCCGACACACACTTTCCTTGCTTGTGGCGCCCCTGGTGTAACAACTGTTGCAGCACTTTGTCTTTCGAAATTGTACACCGTTTTCAGCACATGAAACTGCAAGATACTTTGGTAGTCAGGGACAGCATTCACCAGGGTTTGTTTGAAAACAGCACAATATCAAGCCCCTTTCCACCTCTGAACAAGACTTCACCACTCACCCATCACAGCCACACTCAAGTGCCCCAATACAAGTCCCCACGTTGGACACCAACATCAGGGCGCCCACATATTCTAGGGTCTTCAAAACCCTAAACCCTACCAACACCAAGCTGCAGCCACGGGACACAGGCGGCACACCATGGACATCTTTGAGGGCTTAGCAAGGTACCTGGTACCGAACCCTGCTTAAACCCTTTCAAAACCCGATCAAACCCTCCTCCAATACCTGCCTCCAAACTAACCGTATCAACCCCGCCCCAGCATAGCCTCCCATCTACCCTAAACCCGGTCAAAACCCTCCTACCTGCACCTCGACCCGACATGAATACCCTTGCAAACCCCTCCACCACACCCCTGTGCAGGCCCTACCCCACCCTCCAGGCCTCGCCAGGGGCGCAAACCCTAGCCTGGGGTTCCGGCAGGCTCGACACCCAAGCCTTCCTGCAAACCCTCAACGCAGCCGGCACCCAAACACCGCCAGCCTCACCCCGGCAGATGGCACCCGAGGCCACTGTGTTTGTGGTGGACGACAGGAAGGTAGAACCCTAGTGCAGGGTTTGGACTGCGCAGGGGTCGCGTGGTAGGGGTTAGGGTGTGTTGCTGACAGGCAGGTGTAAGTAAGTAAGTAAGTAAGTATTTGCTTTCCAGCTTTGAAGCCAGGTTAGCATGTCTGGGTATGCCTCACCCCAG
>JAULBX010031481.1:0-56578 GCA_032358255.1 Heterotrichella gracilis
CTTGTCTGTGTTTTTCAACATTGCTGGTTGTGGTTTGCCGCCGTGTGTGGGGGCGTTCTGTTTCTTTCTTTCTTTCTATCTTTCTTGGTCACCCTCTTCTTTCGTTTATTTACCCCCCGCCATTGATGCAAAAGTTGGTGCTCAGCCTGGAACCCTTACTCAAGATTGCATGGGCTCTCTGTCGTCAAAACATGCTGCGCGCCAGCCAGTGTGTGTGCCAAAAGTGAGATGGTTGTGCCGCGTGGCAGTGGTGGTGACTCGTGACAAGGCCCCGTGAGGTGAGAACACAATGCCTGCTGCATGCAGTAGGGCCCCTAAGCGCCAATACATGCTGCCAGATGACCTTGCTGGCGGGCACAATTTTTCCAACCTATGGATGGCTGTGCTGCTGGCTAAAGGTGCCCTGGAGACTGGGCCAAACATGCTGCCGCATCCCCGGTGTGCGTCAACCATACGAGTGGTGGTGGCTGTGGCGGCACCGAGGGTATCATGATGCGCCAGCCATCCCATGCCATGGCATGCCCCGGTGCTTGGCTTGGACATCGCTATGTACTGTCACATGGCGCCATCCTTAGCGGTCAAACATGCTGCCTGGGCTGCCGTGGTGGTGGACAATCTTCCACTTGCCTTGCTCCTTGGCAAAGATGTTGGTGGCCACGATCCTGCGGGCGCACACGCTCAGTTATGAAGCAAACAAGCCAAAAAAATATTAGCTATCAACCGTGAAGGAAAATTATTTAGATTAAGCTAAAAGTGAATTTATAAGTTTAAAATTAAAGAAGAAATTAGCAGGAGATTTAGGTGGTGATCCTATGTGATGAATACATGTTCAAGAGCGGCTGATTCCCTTCCGCTCCGTAAGTACACAACACTGGCATGGCATGGCACCTTCAATAAAGATGCAATACAGCACCAGCGTGCCGTTACGAGGGTGCATGCACAAGCCTCAGTAATGATGCATGGCGCAGGTGCACACACTGGACCAATTAATTGTGCCCCACCTTCCCCTGCTGTCCCCTGCCTCCATGACCTCCACACAGGTCACAAATGCCGTGTTCTCATTCACAAACACCCGCACATCCTCAAGACTGATCCGGTTGCGCCCCGCTCCCAGGATCATGGACCAGCTCTGGAGCACCTGCGCATGGGGAGGATTTAGGGTTTAGGGTGCAGTGTCAAGAGCTTTGACTGATCCTGCTGCGCCCAGTACCCAGCACCGTGGACCAGCTCTGAAGCAGATGCACAGGATTGGGGTTTAGGGTATTTTACTGTAGTGATTCAGGATCATGGACAAGCTCTGTAGCACCTGCACAGAAGTGAGGGGTAGTGTAAAGGGCTTAAAGTGTAGCGGCAACACTGCGTGTGATTGTCGCAGGTGGGAAATTTTTTACCCTTTAGAATTTATGGACGGTACCTCGTTTGTTCGTCACACAGCACATTTTGTGAGCACCACTGGTATGCATGCATGAATATGGAGTACGATGTGGGCGCTGCATTCGTCTGTTTAGGATTGATGTTTAACATTTTCACTAGATCTTAGAGCATTCTTTATTTTGACGCTTCACCTGATCTCGCCCACAGATGCACTCTAGTCCTGGGTGAGTAACTTGCACATGCTCCCCATGGCCCCACACCTCACGCATGTCCTGCAAGAGGAAGTTGAAGTTGTCTCAAGGTGAATGGATAAACGGCAGTGCGCAAAGGTTGGTAAAGGTGCATGGGAGTGTGCATAAGTACTCAGGATTGCTTTTATGTGTTGGGAAGAGGTGCATACAAGTGTGCAGAAGGTGCATGCAGGTGCGCAGGAGGTGCATACAGGTGTGCTTTCAGGAGACGCCCTTCACTTTCCTTGCCCACAGCTGTCAAAGCAGGTGATTGACCCTGCGCACCTTCATGTTCCCCCCTTGAAAGGCAGCATAGAACCTCCTGTTGGCCTCCTCAACAGCTCGCCTCCCGTCGTTCTCCCTCTCCCTATAAGGTGGAACCCACATTACACACCTTGGGACCCAAACTTTGAAATGCAGAAACTGTGCTACATATTATAAACCCTAAACCCTGATTCCTGAGCCCCAACCCTGAAAACGCCCAAGAGCTGTACCTGTGCTACAGACCCTATACCCTAATTTTATTACCTGGGAACGCACAGGAGCTGTACCAGGGCTCAGACCCTACACAAGCTGCAAGCAAAGTACCCTTGGGCATTAACCTGTGTTATGGTATGGGGTTGGGAGGTGGACAACCCACCCGCACCCGGCGGCCTGCACCCACCACCCCACCCCCATGGCCCCACGTTGGCAGGCACAGCACTCCCACAATTTGGGAGGAGAGATATTATGTATTTACAGTGGTGATGGTGTGTGTTGGGGGCCTCAGGAGTGTTCATTATGTCAAGCTAGCTTGGAACACACGCTAGCACCGGAGGTGGGGGTGGGCGACAGACAACTCACTGTATTTCGTCCCGAATCTCCGCAGCCTTTTCGTAGTCCTCGTCCTCTATCGCTTGATTCAGCTTCTCCCTCAGCTGCAGAATGGTCAGCTCGTCCTCTGGCGCAGTGCCAGTCCACCCAGGTTGTTGGCTCACGTTGCAATGCACCCATTGCCTGCAACCACAACCAGCCAACCTATGACATGCAACTCCAAGTGCCATTGTGCAATTTTACTAACCACTATTCAAGGTATCCACCCCTGGATGCTGCATTGCAGGGCTGCAGGCCCAGCCCGGCTCTAGCTAAGAAACAGATCCCATTGTGGCCAATGCTAACACCTGCTGGCCACTGGGCAATGGCGTGCAATAGCTTACCTGTGAGTTGGGCCTTGAAGCAACCGGTGTGCGTGCCGAGCCTGCCACTTTTGGGCGGCAGGCCGCATTGGAGGGGTGCTCACGCCATGCCTAGCACATGCGGTGCTTTTTGAGGCACAATGCTGAAAGCAGCTGGGGAGGAACATGGCTTTCTTTGAACTTTTGGACCTCTAACAAAGGTTGGGTGAGGTTTGAACCACAGTACGGAACGGGGTATTGCAGTTTGGTCACTAGGTATGTGTCCGGCTTAATGAAACTGTCGGTCCCAAAGCCGTCACACTAGTCAGCAATATGGGCTGTGACTTGGGTGTGTGCAAGTACTACTTGACACGCTGAGTTTTTTTTTTGGGCAGCTAGTAGAAAGAGTAGACATAAAGGTAACTGCAGTCTTGTGACCAACCGGCAATGCATGCATATGGAGTTCTTTTTTCTGTAACACTCACCCCTTGCCAGCCCCCAAAAAATGCGGATGTTTTTGCCTGCCCTAAACTGGTTCATAAAGGAGGCATGAGCGTTACGCAACCCGCAGAAAAGGGATTGTTGAGGCACCACTGCATCAGCTGTCGACCTGACGCCCATCTGCCTTTTGCATGCATACCCAAACCCTGCCCACCATCACATCCATGGCTTGATGCACTAGGCAAGCTTCTGCCTTTTCCTTGTGCCTCGCACAGCAGCACAGGAGTGTTGGGTTATAAGTGCAACAGTCATAATTTTGGTTTCTGGGCGCTGAAGGCACAACGCCAAGATGGTGAAGCTCGTCAGGTAAAGGGTGGTTCAACTGACTGTGGCTTTGCAGGCATCAAGGGAACACACAGCTTACTCAAGGCTGTGATGCTCCGCAGGTTCTTGATGAAACTGTCAAACGAAAAGGTACAAATAGAGCTCAAGAACGGCGCAGTGATATCCGGCACAATCACAGGTGATGGTCCTTTTCTGTTTCAGATGCCCTTTAGCATATGCATGCTGTTGGGTGTTGCCAACCTCCCAGAGTGGATTAACCGTACATCGCACTCCAGGTGTTGACATTGCCATGAACACGCACTTGCGAAACGTCAAGTTGGTTCTCAAGGGGAGAAACCCCGTGAACCTGGATGCCATGAGCGTACGGGGCAGCAACATCAGGTACTACATCCTGCCAGACACGCTCAACCTGGATACGCTGCTGGTGGACTTGGACCAGGCTAAGACGAGGCCCAAGAGGCCAGACAGACCAGGTAAGAGGGACGGGAAAATGCATGCAAGTGCCGTGCTGCCATTGGCTAGGCCCTGTATGCATGCATGTCAGGGCACCTCTGTTGAGACACTCGCTGGGAGACCCACGTGGGTTGTTGTTACCACTGCTGGGGTGTATGGAGCCCTCAATATAACCCGGGGTTGCACTCTTCTTTTCCCATATCCGGAAGGGCTTGCACTTACCACTCTATCGCCTCCACACCGCTGACTGAATTCGTGCACATATTCACCCTCATCTCCACAACCCTAAGGGCTTGCACCCACTTCTTCTTTGCTGCAGCTGGTGCCGCTCCTGGGCGTGGAAGGGGCAGGGGCCGCGGAAGAGGCCGGGGCAGGCGGTAAACCTGTGACGGAGCTGGGTTACAACAAGCCCTGGTGGTGGCTTGGTGTGCGTGGGTTTCAAGACGCTGGCACGGCTTCAGCTGTGCGAGTTGTGTTGACATGGGCGTCTGGACTTTCCATAGCTCATCAGCATTTCAGAGGGCTACCGGTTGATGCGGGCTGCCTGTGCCATGGTTTGTGCTAGTGGCGGGGCCTATTGGGACATGCTTTGATCTCCCACAATAGCGCGTTGGTTTCAGTATCATTTATCTTTCGATTTGTTTCACCATCATATTCCCTGTGGTTGGGTTGGCAAGTGCAACCAGCTGCGGTGCACTTCCCACCCACTGGGCTGTGTTGCAGTTCTGCCTCCTAGTGTGTGTATTCCGAGGTGCATTCTGCACGGCCACATATCCTTCAAACAGTGTTTGTAAAGTCAAGGTCACAATGCTGCTCTCGGTTGGTAACAAGCAGGACAAGGGCTCGAAAAGGTTGGCAAAGCTGGCCTTGTGGGAGCTCATGATGAGCGCCTGCCTTGCCTTGCATTCCATCACTTGATTCTGACTTCAACTACGTTTTGCCTAGCCAATGCCGTCTCCTATGTGTCGTATCACCCTGCAAGATACCAAGGAGTACCATGTTGACGTACTTGGCTGTTGGGTGTCACAGACTATGACATAGTGCTGCGTCAGAGTCTGCGGGCTTGGCACTCGTGGCATGTGAGCCCGCAACAGTGGTGACCACGCCCACATCGTCGAACCCAGACACCGCTTAGCAAAGCCCACTACAAACTCTTCGACCAACGCAGTTCCGTGCAGTTCACCTGCGACGGTGCAGTGTACCAACCGAAGATCACCTCAGTGTTAGTCACTCGACGGTAGCCAGGCTGGCAGAAGCCCGCCAGGTGGGCCGCGCTACTCACTTGAATGGTGAAAAGTCTGGGCTTACGTATAAAGCTTGAGTATCACCAACCAACACAAGCTTTGACTTGACTCCAAGGTGGCTATCATCAACAACATAGCTGCGTGTGAAACACAAACACTTTGTAGAGCACGACAGGGAGCTGCAACCAGGCTGGTGTGCATCAAGTGCGCCAAGTGCCGGCTCAACCAGCTTCTAATCACCGACAAGCACACAACCTGAGGTGGGTGCTACTGTCCCCCATGGACACTGCCTAGAGCCGTGTAAAATTAGCGCTGCCTTGCGTTGGAGTGTGTAAGTTGGCCTTACTTTTTAAAACTCCAGGGGTGCATGTTGCCGCCGGGGGGCAATCAACAAAAGCATTGCCCAACAGACCGTGGCACACTAGAAGTCTATTGTAGCACCTATCATCAGGCATAGGCCGAAGTCCGGAGTCTAGCCCAGTAGCGCCTTGCGTGGGACTTAGTGATTGCGTGAATCCGGTTGCAATATGTGAACCGTCAGAGGCATATGACGCCCCAGATCTTTTGGCAGACGTGAACAAGGACACCAATAGTGATGCCAACAAGCTTTATGCTGCATCTGCCAATAACCCACTTCGGGCTTTGGTCAGCAGCCCCGCGCTGGCACCTCTCTGTCACTTTAGACCTGCATTTCACCGTGCACTACAGGAGGGGTAACTAAATGCCTCCTCACTGGATGACACAGCAGCTTCTGATCCTGCTTCCTTTTTCGCCCCTGTAGAGCCTCACCTCCCTATGGCAACAGCACGGCCGGTTGTTGCAGCAGCAGCAGCAGCAGCAGACCCCACCACCCCACCCATGGCTCCCTTTCGGCCAGCCAAGCCCACCCTCTTTGACGTGCCTGTCTCCAACAATGGAGGAAAGGTGAGCACTGTAGCCAAACGCTTGTGTACCAATCTTGCACCACATACCTCACAAGTTCCCAAGTTGCACTTGCAAACTAGCACCCCGCCACCATTTCCCCTGCCCACCACCCTGCCCACCACCACTGCGTGCCTGCCACGGCAAAACTCATTTCTATTCTTACTCATCACCCAACCCCACTAACCAACCACTATCCTCGCTGCCCGTGCCCGCCCCACCCTCACCTCACCTCCTCCAGGTGCGCTTTGCAATCTACAAGAAGAGCTTGGAAGGCGTGGTTGATATCAAGACGCCCCAGGAGGTTGGCGGCCTCAAGTCGCCTGAATTCTTGGCATTAAACCCACAAGGGAAGATGCCAGTGCTCGTGCTGCCCGATGGGACATCACTCCCAGAGAGCGAGGTACGCCATGCAGCTGCAGTGCATGCCGCCGGGAGTTGCCATCGCCATGGCATCAACCGCATTGGTATTTTACACCTTCACTGGTCCATTACTATGCCAACAACACATTGTCTTTTATTTTCCTACATGCCAGTTCAATACCCTTGCCTGCCACCCTTGCAAGGGTATTGAACTGGCAGATCTTGACATGACTGTGTGTGAGGATGATGCGTTGCACTGCAATGCTATGCAGGTAATCTTGCAGTACCTCCTGGACGAGTACCAGGGGACGGGTCCCTCGCTCATTCCTTCTACCCCCTTGAAGCGGGCAAAGGCGGCGCTGGCGGTGCGCACCATGGACCTGTACGTGTGCTCCATCCAGGTAAGGGTTTCACGAGGGTTTAGGTGCAGGGTTTAGGCACCGATGGTAGCAAGAGAGCGGAGCGTGCCCACCGGCCACCGCCATCTCCATACTACCACCACTACCACCACCATGACCACCACCATTTACACTACCATCATATTTAATCCACATCATCATCTCCTCCGAATCTGACATCCCATTGACATTGCAGCGTGCACACACCGCCATCATCACCTCACCATCACCATCCTCAACCTGCACCCTATAAACTCCACCCGCAGGGCGTCATGTACCGCCGCATGGACATCCAGCAGCGCGCCCATTGACATGGCACTACTACCACCACCATCCCCGTTACTCATGGTCCTTCCGTTACCACGTCCTTCCCCACCACCACCATCTCCCCTCTCCTGCCCCCATCCCCCCCTACCCAAATAAAGCAGAAAATAAATCTTTACAACTTTCCCTTATGTTATAAAGGCATTTTTTGTTGCGTTTTACCCGCAGGGCGTCATGTACCGCCCCATGGACATCGAGCAGCGCGCTCAGGGCATTGCCCAGCTCAACCAGCAGCTGGATGTGCTGGAGGGCATTGTGAAATCGCCCTTTGTGGCTGGAGATGAAATGAGCTCTGCTGATGCCTCGCTGCTGCCCACCTTTGTGTTCCTCACCTATATCCTGCCAGCCAAGTTTGGGTGGGGGAGCGTGTTCACTGGGCGGCCAAAGCTGGAGGCGTGGTGGGCGGCCATGCAGAGCGACCCAGCGGGGAAGCAGGTGGGAATTGGAACACCCTAAACCCTAAGCACTAAAGCGTACACCCTCAACTAACCTTTAAACTTTAGGCTAAAGCAAGAAAGGAGGTGTGCAAGGGACCACCCTGAATATTAAACCCGAAGCCCTAAAAGCAAGTTTGGGTGGGGAGTGTGTTCACTAAGTGGCCAAAACTGGAGGTGTGGTGGGCGGCCATGCAAAATGACCCGGCAGGGAAACAGGTGGACATGGGAACACACTTAACCCTAAACCCTGCTTGAGTACGTACCTTCACCCCCAAAGTCCCTGGTGCCGATTTGGTTCCCAATTCTCATAAATGTTCGAGGCATTTTTTGTGTGAATGATTGCTGATGCCATCTGCAGTTGGCAGGTGAATGGGATTGAGGAACCCTTGACCCTACCAAACCGAAACCCTGGGGTTAGCTG
This sequence comes from Heterotrichella gracilis, assembly GCA_032358255.1. Classification (NCBI taxonomy): domain Eukaryota; class Xanthophyceae; order Tribonematales; family Xanthonemataceae; genus Heterotrichella; species Heterotrichella gracilis. The sequence goes on from JAULBX010031481.1 coordinate 8,106, forward strand.
ACCCTTAACCCCTAATGCGTGCAGGTCACGGAGGAGATCGAGGGCGCCCTCAAGAACTGGGATGCCTCTGGCCGGTGGCAGACCGTCGGCATCCTGGAACAGGTGGCAAACAAGGAGTACAAGTGGGCATACTAGGCACAGCGAGATTGCTGCTGAGAGCGGGCATGCAGGCCAGAATGTGCAATTGTTGATGCAATGCCATCCATAGATGATGGTATTTTCACCAGAAGCAACGGGATGCAGCCACATAGGCTCCTCCAGATGTGGCCGGAGCATTGATGAGTTCAGGGCAGGCACCTTGACGGAGGTCCCCATCTCACAATCCCCGCTCTCCGACATCACCACCCATCACCACCCACCATGGCAGCGGCACATGACTGCACAGGCTGGAGGTGCCCGGCTGGGTGCAGGCCAGGGCCCAATGGGCAGGACAGGGCTGCTAGATGAAGACTCGCAACCACACTGGGAGGCCCCACGACGATCAGCATTCAATCAATTCATATATTGCCATGCGCCACCATGTCATTGCCAATGGGTGCTTATTTCTTAGCTGCTGCAGCACACCGCTGCGGCAGGCAGAAGTGCTATTGTGGAATTGTTTCTAAACTAAATTGCTTATTTGACGATAGTTGAGTATCCCACAATTTGATGGACACTTCTTAGCCAAGCCTCGATGGCACAGATTCTGCATTAGCCTTGGGAGAATAATAAATGCAGACAGGACCCTAAATATTTACCCTTCTTTCCAAATTGCTGAGGAACCTTTGTCTCAGCACGAGAGGGTTGACGTACTACTGTAACGACCCCAAAAACCCCCACATGCTTTAGGGAGAGAATACAAACGCGGGTTGCATAAGAAAACGGCGCCAACAGCAATGCAGCATAGTCTCGTTTTCCTTGAAGCATTTTATTTCACAGCTGCACCGCTTGCTGCCCCATCTCCTCCACACTCAACCACGGCTCCCCCCACAGCCCCCCCCCACAGCCGCCCTGGTGGGCAGCCACAGCCGCAGCCACCCACGCCTGCGCCCACTGCTCTCCACCCCCCAACGGGCACAGCTGGCTGGGGATGCTGAAGGAGCACAACACGCTAAAGTCTCCAGGTGGGGTTGGCGCACCGTGCGCTTGCAGCGACTCCTGCGCATTGCCAAAGGATTTGATCAGACAGGTGAGAACCCATCCACACGGGTACCGGAGTGGGGCATTGGCAACAGGGGTGCTGGTGGACACTTTCAGGCAGGGTGGGGGCCAGGCCCTTTATCTCTCAAGCCGCGCCCCAGAGGCATCATGCGGGGTGAAGAGTGAGACATCCTCACACGGCAGCAGCTGGTGCATTGCGGTAAGTGGCAGCGCACACCACCAGATGCATTTTCCGCATCCCATCCAGCGCATGCAGTGCACTGGCACCGCACTCCAGACACCCTACCCCAGGGTTTGTGTACCCTGCCACCTCACCTCCAGCGCCGCGCAGGTAGCATGCAGCTTGAAGAGCGTGAGGTCCTCACATGACAGCAGGCGGGCAGCTGCCGCCACATTGCGACGCGTGACGGCGTACACCACAGGGTAGGAAAGCAGCCAGCCGTTGAGGGTGGGGAGGATGGGGGCGCCAAGTGGCGCTGCCAGGTTGAGGATGGTGGCGGGGTTGGGGGTGGGGGCCGCCAGGTGGTGGTGGAGGGTGGTGAAGGCACGGGTGAGAGCCTGGGGTGTGTGAGAAGGGTAAGTGTGCGGCTTCCTGGCAGAATTTGCGGCGCTGCAGTGCGTGTCCAGAGCACATATGGGATAAGCAAGGCCCAATCAAGTATGCACCACTGAGTGATTTGCACCTCATCCTTGACAGTAATAATCCTAACCCCTAAAGCCTAAATTACTAAGTTCCCCTCACCTCATCCTGACCAGCCCAGCGGCAAACCATGCCCCCTTCCTCCCCTGGCTCAAAGGACATGGGGAGGGGGTGCTGGTGCGGCAGCGGCATGCCAGGGGCTGGCTGGGTGGAGGAGAAGAGGTCGGGGCGGAACACATATCCGCACCCATCCACCTGCCCTACGCGCAGGCTGCCTGCACAGCCGCAAGTGAGGCCTGGTTAGAATTTAGGGTTTAAGGTAGAGGATCATGGGCATGAAAAATGTGTGACTGTGCTGCGCATGAGCATGATGCAGCATTTAACCAAACACGTGGCGCTGCTGTGCCGGTAACAATTCCCTTGCCAAGTCCACCCTACATGTCTTAAGCGTTGCCTTGGTGCAACACAGGTTCAGAACATGGCTCCATAGCCCAGCACCAAAACTCTTGCTAGGGTCATACCTGCCGCCTCCAGCCGCGCCGCCAGTGCCTTGACCAGGGCCAGCAGCGCAGCGGGTTGAAGGAGTGCATAGTCCACCATCACCGCGCGCCGCAGCCCGCTGAGCACCACCAAAATGTCCCTCGCTAGGGCTGGCCACACCCTCCGTAGGGTGTTACTCCGCCCCGCATGCGCCCTGACCACCTCCACCAGGACGGGGACGAGGAGGTGGGTGAGGGGGGTGTTGATGGCCGCCATCTGCACCCTGGGCCCTCGTCCCAACCCCCAATCACTGGTAGTGCATTGTACAGCTCGTTTGAGGAGATATTGGTCTAAGACTCGACCGGGGAGAAGTGGTGGTTAAGCAAGTATCAACTGGCCAGCTCAGGTGTGCTGGCAGCTGGCTGTGGGTCTGACCCTGCCTCTCGAGGCGATCCTGGTGGCGTTGGATGGGACTGCTGCGGTGCAACTGCTTCCTCCACGAGCAGCTGCTCTTGCTCTGCACTTTGTGCAGGCGGTGCAGTGGGGGATGGGGGACCAGCTGGTTGCTGGCTGCTAGTGCTGGCACTTGCACTGGCGCTAGCACTGTCTCTAGCACTGTCAGCCGATGCTGAGGCTGGATGGGAAGTAGGTTCTACACTGAGGAGTGGGGCATCAGCTGGGTTCTGTGGCTGACTTCCTGCTGGCACAGGCCCCTGGTCCTGCTCTCCAGTGTGCGCAGGTGGTGCACCGGGCAATGGCTCTGCCTCGACTGGTTGTTGGCTGCTAGTGCTGCCGCCAGCACTGTCGAGTGAGGCTGAGGCTTGATGGGATGAGGGCTGCTCACTGGATGATGGTGCTGCTGTTGGTTGCTGACTGCTAGTGCTGGCCGTGTCGCCAGCGCCCCCAACTGGTGCCGAGGTTACATGCGAAGCATCTTGAACGCTGGGGAGCGGTACCTCTGCTGCTGGTTGCTGGCCCCTAGCGCCGCCGCCTGGCGCCGAGGTAAACCGGGAAGCAGGCTGCTGGCGCGGTGGTGTGGCCAAGGACGCGTGAGGTGGCGCACCCTGTAGGGTAATGAGCCGCGCCACGTCAGCTGTCAGCGCGTCGATGTCCCCGCTGATGACCGTCAGGAAGTTCTCTGCGTCCCCAAACGCCTTCACCGACTCGTCCACCCTGTCCACCGCCGCCACCCACTTGCCCACGTTCTTCTCAAAGATTCTTGCCTCCTTCAGGAGCTGTTTCGCCTCTGCGCCCACCACGCGTTGGCCGGCAAACACCTGGCCACAGGAAGCGAGTTTAGTGGCTGTTGCACTGTATAGACAAAGAGCTTTATTGCAGTGGTCAACGCATCAACACCGCTGGAAGTGAGGGCTCACTCAGGCATATGTTGGTGCTTTTACATGGGTAAGAAGGGTACCCCTGCTAGTTTGCCTCTGCGCCCACCACGCTCTGCCCGGCAAACACCTGCAGTGGCGGTGGTGATGATGTGCGTGCGCCAGGTGGGATGCAAGTAAGCAGCTCAACCAACCAAAGCCAGACATGGGTGGCTATATGCCCTGCACCTCTGTCTTTCGCAAGCCCCTACCCAGGCCCAGCCCCACGTAAAACCTATGTGAAGGAGGCCACGACCTAGACGCAGGGTGGAGGCAGTGGGTTCATACAGTGGTGGTGTAGTGTGTTGTTTACACTGCTGACCTGAAGTCTCAAGATGCAAAATAAGGTTTGATGAGTGGCAAGAAGGTACAAGAGTCCTTACAGGAAGTGCGTGTGGCAGATGCATGCATGCAGGGAGGGATGCCTCACCTGAGCGGCACCTTGATCGACAGCCTCAACAGAAAGCCGTGATAAACTCTCACCAGCAGCCTTAGCCTGTTTCAGGTGGTGGTCTGCACGGCAGACCAGCATTTTTAACATCATGCCATTAGGTAGGGCACTGGCATTGGCATTGGCATGCATTGGCGTGCGGGGACCTAGCGCCGTTTTACACACCTCGTGCACGCTTCAGCTCCTCAAGCTTCCTAGCATGCTCCTGTATGGCCGGGTTAAACATGAAGTGTCACAAACCGCGGCAGTACTTGCATCCCTTCCTCAAACCTGGGCACTGTCCAGGACACCTAGTTCCTGTGCTCTGCCCTGGAATCCCTTGTGAGAACTTTTCGGGACCATAGGCTTGGTTCAAGCAGGGTAGTGGCACATCGCTCGGTGTTGATAAGGTTTGACGGTGTGGAGTTGGTCGAGACGAGTTTGAAAAGGTGGGCACTCGAGAGTGCAATGCATGCATATACATAAAAAGTTTACGCTATAGTACTTCACCCTGTTAGATTATCACCGGTTGTATCTCCCTCTTTAATCATTTCTCTTTGATGGGCAGAACGCAGCTTGCACGTCGTCTCTTCGAGTCCACCTCACACCATGCCTGTGACACGCACACTGGACTCTTACTTCAAAACAGTACCGAAGAACACAGCTCAGCCTGCGGCAGCTTCGTCAAATGGTGAGGAAAACCGGTCAAGTAATATCCCTAGGGCGGTTGAAGCAGACATCGCAACGGAACAACCGGATATTTACAGGGAGGATGAAGCAGTTGACCCACAAAGCTCTATAGACACCAGCACTAGCCTTTCTCAGGATGCTGAGGACGAAACAGGTGGCCTCAACCAGCCTTCGACAAGCTACAGGCTGCAAGACAACTGCTTCAACTGGTTGAGGGATGCCGGGTAGGTTTGAAAACTATGAATCAAGATGATTGGTCTGGCAGCAACAGTATGTTGCCCGTCCTTCATAAGTCCTTGTCTGTTGGGACTTGTCAGCACTGGCAGCAACAGTATATCACCCATTTGGATTGCAAGCCAACCCTGTGTTGCAAATTGCACTGCAGGCTTCGGTCCTCACACCGCCACAATGCAGCTGACATCTTCTCCAGGATGCTCTTCCAAGGCAGCATCCAATTTGCACAGGTCAGCTGACAACGCCCCCATGCCCTTATCTAAGCTACGCACCCACGCCGCAACACAGTGCTTGGCCTCAGACTTCCTTTCCCATGCACACTTAACCCCATGCGGGCCACTGGGTGGGATGAAGCCGCCAATAGTGGCCACTGTGCGCCCTTATTCCCCCATGCCAGACCATTTTACAGCCCTGCCAATGAGGCCCCGCTGGGTGCATGTATGCCAGTGCACCAGCGTTCAGCACAGCCTGCCTTGAACTTGCACAGCCTGCCCTAAACTTGTGAATCCTACGTAACCCTGAACGTGCTCAATGCTTAAAACCCTAAACCTTGAACTTCCTCGATGGCTGCACCTTAACCCTTGAACTTGTTCAATGGCTGAACCCTAAACCTTGAAACAGGCTCATCGACCTCTGCAGGTGGGTCATGCACCAGCCAGCACAGGGGATCCGTCTGCCATCACCTGCCTGCAGTACGACAGCAAAGGGGAGCTGAGCGCGGCATGCAACAGCCAGGGCCAAATACTGGTGCACGACCACCTCACCCTGCGCTCATTCCTGCACAGGTAAGGCAGGGCCCTAAACCCTAATCCCCACACCATAAACCCTAAGCAGCACAGGGCCAAATACTTGTGCACGACCACCTCACCCTGCGCTCCTTCCTGCACAGGTGAGACGGGCCCCAAACCCTAATCCCCAAACCCTAATCAGCGCAGAAGTAAGTATAGGCCTCTTCTCTACTTGAAATCGCCTATCAGAACCCCAATCACCATGTGCTGTGGCCCTACTTCACTTCCCCTGCTCCACCCCCACTTCCACCCTACACCCACACCCGCACCCGCAGGCACCAACACATCCAGGCACACCTGGGCAGGGCAGCCGCCCATCCCTTGCTGGTGATCAACACCCGGCGGCGCAAGCTGCAGGCTGTCAAGTGGAATCCCCGGGATGAAAACATCATCGCCTCGGTGGGCTTCCTGGACAGGGAGGTGCACCTACAGGACCTACAGTATGAGGTACGTGGTTTAGGGCTTAGGGTTTGGGGTTTAGGGTTTACAATATATGAATACAACTACAAACAGAAAGGCATTTCCAGCCGTTATTGGCTTATTGCCTTATGTTCCCTCCAGATTCCTTTCAACCATACTCCGCGCAATCAACTTCCCTTCCCGTATCGTAAGCCTGCGCCCATCCCATCCCGTCAATGCCCACCCACGAGGCGCAGATCCCCCCAGCTTGCCCGAACGTCCCCTTCACGCAGCACTGCAGCACCTACAACCTGACACCGCAAAGTGCAACATGAACCCCCGCATCAACCCAGCCTCCTTCCACCCTGCCGCGTACATTACCCCAACCCCATGATTCCCTCGCCTCCCGCCTCGCAGTCCCGCGCCCCCACCATCCTCTCCATGCCCACCCAGCGCCGGGACGGGGCGCAGATCCCCCCCGGCCTCCTGGACGTGGTCTTCACCCCCCACTGCTCCTACAGTGTGGCAGGGGCTGCTCGGGGGGGTCTGGTGTGCCTGTGGGATTCCCGAGCGGGCAGGCAGCCCCTGGAGATGCTGCAGCCAGGGTCAGGGGTGGGGGGCCTGCACAGTTTGGCTATGCTGGGGGATACCCCGGTGCTGGTGGCGGCTGCGGACAATGGCGAGGTGGGTCTGTGGGGGGGGAAGGGGAGGGGGGCATTTGCAAGGGTTGAGGGGATGGTAATGGGGAGGTGAGGGAGCACCGGGGAACTGTGGGCTTGGTTGCGGAGTGCATGCATGATGGAGCCGTTTTTCATGCAAGACATGCATGCATGGTTGGGGAGAGGGGCGGGGCGGAGTCCCTGCGTGCCTGTGGGGTGAATTGAATTCTGATCCCCCGCCACCCGCAGGTGCTTGTGTGGGACCTGCGGCGGGCCCCCGGCAGCGCTCTTCAACTGGGAGGCAGTGGGGTGTACAAGCACGTCATGCTGCAGCGCCTGGGCTTGCGGGCGCTGGTGGCTGCGGTGCCGGGCCTGGCGCAGCAGACCCACGTGCCCCGCTCCTCGCTGACGTGTGTGGTGGGCGACCCATGTGACGCCAGGAGGCTGGCCTTCCACCTGTCCTGTGGGTGGTCAGGTGGGTGGTGGGGGTGGTGAAATGTTGAGGGGAGAGTGGTATGGGTGGTGGTGGCAGTTGTGCAGGGCCTGGCATGGTAGGCGCATGTGACTCGGTCTTCGCTGAGGTGTGTTTTGGGTGACCCATGTGACCCCAGACGGCTGGTGTTCCACCTGTCCTGCGGGTGGTCAGGTGGGTGGGGGGTGGGTGGCGGGGAAGGGGATGTGGAGGGGGGGGGGTGGCATGGGTTGTGGAGGTGGTGGTGCAGGGCCGGGCACGGTAGGCGCATGTGCCTCGCTGCACGCTGACGTGCGCATGTGGGTGGGTGGGTGGGTGAATGGGTGTGTGTGGGTGGTGTGGGGTGGTGTGGGTGGGTGGGGTGGGATGGGGTGGGGGGGGGGGCTGGGGAGGGCCTCACATTCTGTTTAGGGTTTAGGGTGCAACCTAAAACCTAGCGTAAAGTGCACAAGCGCTACAACTAATTGTTGCTTGTGTGCAGGCGTGGTTGACCTGTCCAGCCAGAGAGTGACGCACGTGCACTGCCCACCCATACCCTTGGCGCTGGACAGCGAAGCCTCACTCGCTGACCAGCTGGCAGGTAGGCACCCTCCCTCAGCCTTAAAACCCTAAATTCTCTTGCAAACCACTGCCTCTTTTGCATGACAAAAGTGCTGTGCCTTTCTGGCGATTGCCATTATTATCATCATCATCATGACAATGAATCGTAGCATTATCGTAGTCATAATTGTTACTAGTCATGGTTATAAATCGCGATTATCATCGTATTGTGGAACCCCAAAATGGCTCCCACACGCTCCCCTTCTGGCTGTGCCTGTGCCCCCGCAAACATTAAACCCTAAACCCCAAACCCTAAAATATTGTGACCCCGCAGCCACCATGTTTGAGCGTCAGCACCCCGCCTGGACACCTGACGGCACCACCCTCTGCCTTGGCAACATTTACTGCAGCAATCTTCCATGTCCTGTAGTCCAATCAAACCTCTACAATAACCCCTTGCACTCAGAGAAAAACGTGCTCCCATTGTGCTGAACCCCCACCCCATGTGCCCCCGCAGCCGCCCGAATCAACCAGCACCGCCAACGCCCCGCATGGACCCACGACGGCACCACACTCTGCTTCGGCGCAGTACAAAACAGCACGCTCAGCATGCTGGACTTTGCCCCCCGCCCGCTGGCGGGCTGTGCGGTGGACCAGGCGGCGCCGCGTGGCGGTGCCCCCGTGCGCGCACCGGTGGTGCATGCAGGGTTGAGTGGTGAGGCGCTGGCTGTGGCTGTGGCTGTGCACCCCCTGTCGGGGGAGGTGGTGGCAGGGACCGACCGGGGGGGGCTGTGCATGCTGGACGTGGTGCGGGGCGAGGACGCCTGAGGCGTGCACATCGGTCGCACCGTCACTTGGCAAGGGTGGACGGGTCCAATGGGTGCATGATGGCGCCAAGCCTTGTACTACGGCAGCACCCACTAACAGTGCAGCAAACTCTAGAGTTGCGCATTCCGTTTCAGACTACTTCCCCAGGGATCCCAGTGGCATTCTGGATATTACCTTACAGCAGCTAAATCCATCATGACGTGCACGACAGCTTTAAGGCAATGGACCACACTGGGTTGTTCTAATGTCAATCAGATTCTAGCCAAATTGTAAAACACCCCACAGTGACTGAGAAATTCAGAGTCACTTTGGTCACTGCCCTAAAATCTAGTAATTGAATCAGATCAGCCACGGTGACCCCATGAGTATTAGACCTTAGCCACATGGGTTGCAAGGGAGTGGCACTACAGGGACCGGCCTGTAGTGCAGCTGACAGCGTAGAACAAAGTGCACGGCATGCATTGCATCACATGATACATGGCATTGCATGCATGTAGACATAAATGATTGTGAGGCACACGCTATACACGCGGTGTAAGATAATCCCTGGCTGGGTAAACTGCTCTGCAAAACTGCCTGAGAACGATACACCACCAAGCAAAGGACTACACCCATCCAGATGGGGATTTGACCACAGCGGGGGGCATGCATAATGACCTAAAAGTGACAAAGCCCACATTAATGGGCAACTAGGTGGCGCTGAGCTCTCGTCGCAGAAAGTCCCAGGCAAGAATCTTGGAATCAAGCAAAAGCAACCAAAAAATCGTCACAGATAACCCCAACTTCGGGCCGAAGGAGTGAAAGGAAAATGCACATCTGCGCACTATCGCCCAGTTATTAGAAACGTGGTGTGCAGCATCTTGATTCTGATGTGAGTAGATGCTGAGCCTCAACTGAGATGCAACGCACCCTGGACTTGATCCTGGCCATGCAATCTGTGTGAAAATCACTACAAGGCAATGAGCCATGCCTAGACGATTCGCAGGCCCAGGTGTGAACATGTACCTTGCTGAACCCCACCCTGGCATATATGCTGTTCAGGATTTGTAACCCAGACCTACCTACCTAACACTAGTGAAGCAACAAGGCCACGCAGCCCATTTGGCGCCTATCTACCTGTAATAACTGTCCACCGCAAACCCACGCATAAACACGCGCAACCATTCGGGTAAGAAAATACATTGCAGCATAGCCACCACACTGGCGCACCTCCTGCACACCCCTTTCGCACACCCATGCTGGGGCGTCGTTGAGGAAGGCGCAGCTGCCGCCAAGGGAGCCCTTGCGCCTTGTGCCCACCCCGCCTGCAACCATTCGTGCTTCAGGGCTCAACTCACAGCTGCCACTCCCCACCCCCGATCATGATGTCGCTACCGCGCGGTGGGCGAAACCTTGGCCAGCGGCGCCCCTGCCTCCCGGGGCGTGTTGAGGGCCTCTGGTCGCATGAGGTCGTACCTCAGGGAAGAGGTGGAGCTGCCCGAGAGGGAGCGCTCGCGCCTCGACCCCACCCGCAGGAACTCCCCACTCCTCGAGGGGCTGCGGCCGTACACCCACCTGCAGCAGGGGAGTGTGTTGTGGGTGGTGGCGGTGGTGTGCGTGGTGGGGTGGGTGGTGGTGGTGTGGGCGGGGTGGATTGGCATACATTGGTGGGGGTGAGGGTACTGATGTGTAGGTGTGTGGTGGCGTGTGGTCGAGCAGTGAAGTCTCTCAGCCTAAAACCAGATTGCATGGTCATGTGCTTGACTACAACCAAGAAAACAATTGTTTATTTGAGTACTTCATTTCTAAATCATGAATCGTTTCCCAAGAAAAATAGTGTTTTTCTATTCTACTCACTCTGTGCTCGAGTCCACATGGAATGGCCCCAGGTCCTTGATGGAGATGCCCCTCGACTCCAGCCGCGACTCCAGCAGCTTGAAGTTGCCCGTCATGTGCTCCAGCTGGCGCTGCAGCCTGTTCACAATGCCCTCCTCCTCCATCTCGAGGCTGTTCTCCAGCTGCACCTTCTCGCGGTTGATCTTCTCAACGGACGCGCCCAGGTCAGACACCTGGTGCAGGGGGGCAAATTGCATTGCAATGGTGAATTGGTAGTACATTTAAAAAAAGCTGAATAAATGAGTGAATAAATGCATTGGATTTAGACCACCTTTGGAATCTACATATTAGGGTTCAAGGGGCGATGTGCAGGATGCTACCTGCCGTTGCAGGTCCAAGCACAAATCCTTGGACCTTGGCCAGCTGCTTTAGGGTTTAGGGTTTATAACTGAGGGTTAAAGGTTCACCTGTCGCTGCAGGTCCGACTTCTCCCGCTGCGGCCCCTTCTTCTCCGAAGCCACCTCCTTTAAGGGTTTAGAGTCTAGGGTTTATTCCTTCAGGTTAAGGGTTTCACCTGTCGTTGCAGGTCCGACTTCTCCCGCTGCAGCCCTTTCTTCTCACTGGCCAGCTTCTCCACCTGCTTCTGCAGCTTGTGCACAATGTACTCCTGCTCGGCCTCTAGCTGGTTCTCAAGGTTCACCTTCTCTAGCTGCAGCTTCACCTTCTCACCAGTGAGCTCATCCAACTGCAACATACACACAACCTGCTTAAGCCGAATTCAAACAGGGCCCACACTCCCAGGGTAACAGCCATCAAGCATTCAGCCCACAACCCCAGTGAAGCTAGCTCATCCAACTGCACCACTCCGTTATTCAAACCCCAAAGTCAAACCCTACAGGCAGAGGCACTACCTTCTCCTGCAGGCGGTTTGTGATGTACTCCATCTCCTGAAGCCTAAACCGTGAAGCACAAACCCTAAAGGCAAGGGCGCACCTTGTTCTGCAGCCTGTTGGTGATGTACTCCTGCTCCATCTCATACCCTAAAACATAAACCCTGAACCCTAACACCCAAACCCTGAAGGCGTTACCTTCTTCTGCAGCCTGTTGGTTATGTACTCCTGCTCCAGCTCCATACCCTAAACCCTAACACCTAAACCCTAAAGGCAAGGGCGTTACCTTCTTCTGCAGCCTGTTAGTGATGTACTCCTGCTCCATCTCCAGCTTGTTCTCCAGGTCCACCTTCTCGCGGTTGAGCTTCTCCAGGCGCTTCTGAAGGTTGTTGGTCAGGTACTCCTCCTCCTGCTCAACCTGGACAGGGATGGGTGGGATTCAAATCAATAATCATCATATTTAAATCAATATTCATCATAATGGTAGGATCGCAAATTTGGGGGGTGGCAGGGTGCCCTTCCTTGGCGTGACTTCCTGATTTCCTGCCAGGTTGTTGGTCAGGTACTCCACCTCCCCACAGCGCCATGCACAGTATATGAACCAGTGGACCCTCTGCCAAGCAGTGCCCACACCTAGCAGGTTGCATGCCCCATATGCCAACATGTTAGGCAGGTGGGAGGGTCATCCCATGTTGGCCAGCACCTGCCTCTCCCATTTAGGGTTGAGGGTCTATGGGCTAGGGTTTTGAGCACCGCACCTCGTTCGAGGACCGTCGGCTTCTCCCGTTAGGGTTTAGGGTTTAGGCTGGGGTTGTGAGGGTGCGCACCTCGTTTACCAGCGTCTGCTTCTCCCGCTTGAGCTGCTCCAGTCGCTTCATGAGCTTGTTGGTGATGAACTCCTCCTCCTGCTCAACCTGCTTTTGCTGCACGGGACAAAGGAATATAAAATGAAATAAACAATATCTACACAAGATAAAATACATAGATATCTACTTGCTTTTCCTGCACGAGGCAAGTCGGGCCCAATAGACCACCCCTCATGCAACTGTGCTTTGCCCTTGGAAGCGACAGCTTCGACATTTACACGCCGCCCAGTTGTACCCACAACTAGAGAGGATACAGTGCAAAAAAAAGAGTATTCCAGGTGGTGTACGCACCACAGCGATTCCGTGCTCCTTGGTGACCCGCAGCTCCTCAGCATAGGAGCTGCTGCGCCGCCTCTCCCTCTCATACTGCAGCAAACCGATGGTAGGGTCAAGAGGGCGCACAGACTGGTTGCAGAAGCACACCAAGGACCACCTCTATCACCACCACCGACCACCAACCACTCCCCGCCCAAGCACCGCCACCAAACACCCACCACTCGCCGCCCAAGAACCACTCAACCACCACCACCAACCACCCATCACTCACCGCTCAAGCACCGCCATTCACCACCCACCGCCCAGGCACCACTCCATCACCACCACACCGCCAGCAACACCAAACACCACCTCAACCACAACCACACAACCAAGCACCACCACCACTATTCAAGCACCACCAGCACCACTACCCATGGACCACCACCAAGCCCCACCACCCATGCCCCACCCACTCACCAGCTCCCGGTACTTCACCACCTGTGCCGCAAGCTCGTCCGTTGGGAGCTCCGCCAGCTCGCCGGCACTCAGGCGAGTGGCCATCGTGCTGGACACACCTTGACAGGGCCAATGGGCAATGGGGGATGAAGGTGGCAAAACCCCTCAAAAGGGCTGTTGATGAAACACACTTGCCGCTGGACTAGGAACCCCACACCTGTGCCAGCACATGGGCCCTATATAAGCCATAGAAGGAAAGAAGGGATGATGCAGGTTCATGCTTGGCAGGCTTCAACATTTTATCAGTGCAGTGCACAGAAAGGCCAGCTCAGCAGGCAGGTGCCATCACCGTGGCATCAGGGGGGTGGCTGTCACACCACCCCTCCTGACCTCCTCACTGCAGCAAAAGGTTCGTGGGAAGAGGGCACTGGGTACTGAAACAGAGCAGGCATACGCCTTGGCAACCTACACAACGTATCCAGCGCAGGCAGCACCAAAAACACCACAAAAATCTGCTGGTGCCTGTCCAAGCCCCAGGCCAACCCTCCTCTTCTCACATGCAGCATATTAACACCGAGGGCAGGGGCCAGTGGATCCTAGACAAGGTCGAACACTAGCACACCGCCGCCGAAAAGCAACATTCCCCGCGGGTCCGCAAGCGGACCGGTCGCCTACTGGGTTGTTGGACTTGCAAAGCATGTGCACAGTCCCTCACTAGGGTGGCGTCGTACCAGGGTGCAGCCCATAGGAAAACCCAGCTTTGGCACGCTAGTATCTAGAGGACGTCGTACAACAAAACCAAGTAGAGGGTGCCACTGGTGCAAAACCCCCTGCACGCTATATGCAACGCCCAACAGGTTTGATACTCTGAAGGCTGGACCCTGTCCCGGAACGACCGTAAACAGCCCTGGGACCGACCCACTACAGTTTGGACCGCGATGGAGGTGTGCGGAGGGAGAACTTTCTCCAGAGTATGAACCCCAGGAGAATTGCGCCTGTCACGAACCTTCGTTTTCAGGTCTTGCTCAGGTCCGCCAGGCCAACCCAATCCCAAAATGCTGCTCCGTGGACTGCCACAACAGCGCAACCACTGCTCCTCACCTAGGACTGCGTTCAACAATAAGCTTTGGGCGGCGCATGTTCAAACAGCTTTCAGCTTTTGGTGTGCTCTTGGGCGTTCGCAGCACCCATGACAATCTTTTGCACCGGGTCAAAAACGTTGTTCGGGCGATTTGGCATGCTGACCAGGAGGCCCATTTTGACAGTACGGCCATTACGTCATCAGGCTAGGTGGCAAGGGCCGGGCTTGCTTCGCCTGCCTGCACAACTTTACTCAAGTTCTGCCTGTTTCAACGTCGCCCAGACATTCTCCACCCACCAACGCCCTGCGTACAGTATGCGGGCTTATAACGTTGTCCATCCAACCCGCGGTGCCTTGGCAGGTGTTTTTTCTGTGGCACAGACGCGCACACACCATACAGCCAACCAAGTATACTTTGCCGCATTGCACCAACGCGCTCTGCACTAACGGGTCCACTACTTCGCACCAGTTCTCCCTATCCTTGCGTTAGACCGTATTTTGAGGCACGTATCGCTGCGCAAGGTCTAGACCAGCGCCGCATGTGACTCCCGCATGCATGTATGCCAGTCGCCACCCAGCGCACCCTGCTCAGGGTTCTCTATGTAGCCTGCCACGCCACGGCCTCGTGTGAGTTTCGTAGCCTATCTAAGAGGACCACCCCGCAAATATTCAGGACCACCCGGTAAGGCTGCCGACGTTGCGAATTGCACTAGCACTGGGGATTGGGTCCCTGGGGCTACAGTGCAATCGAGTTGCCTAGCGGTAATTACAGCCGTGTGTTCTCAACAAGACGTGGCTGCGAAACGTACTTGCTAACACCCACCTTGCGAAAACCAGCAACAGTCCAGCCTTCATATGCATGCATATGCCTGGCACCGCCACCTCTGCGGTCCACCACCCACCACCCACCACCCACCACAACCTGCCACCGCCACTACCACCACCCTGGTGTTACCCACCTGCTATGTGCACCCGACAGGCGTTGGTGCCAACCCCAGCGGCATGACAAGCCACGTGTCAGCGCCACCCCTCACGCACTGATGGCCTCGCCAACAGGGTCGAGCAGGTCCTATGAAGGTGCGGGGCGCCTCTAACCACCCTGAACCCTAAACAGAACCCTGCACACATGGCCCTATAGGCGCTATACCCTGACGTAACCCTATGGAAAATACTGGGGAGTTAACCCTAGTCCTAAAATAAACCCTAAAAGTACCCTGACAAACCCTGCATATGGCCCTAAGGGTCAGCTTGTGCACATCGTGATACATAAACCTGTGGAGAGTCCAGCGCGTAACCCTATATGAAAATACTGGGGAGTTACCCTAGTCCTAAAATAAACCCTAAAAATACCCTGACAAACCTGCATATGGCCCTACGGCTTGGCTCGTGCACATCGTGATACATAAACCTGTGGAGAGTCCAGCGCGTAACCCTTCGCAAGGGTACGCGTTCCTGCCCCCACCCACCCACAAAACAGCCCCCCCTTACCCCCCACCACACTTCCCAGGCAGCACCATCCGCCTGGCGCTGGTGGGGGATGTGCACGGGCTGTGGGAGGAGGGGGTGGATGACGTGGCGCTGAGCTGGCTGGGGGCGCACCTGGCGGTGTTTGTGGGGGACTATGGGGAGGAAGACCTGGAAATTGTGGGGACGCTGGCGCGTTGCAACCATCCCAAGCTGGTCATGCTGGGGAACCACGATGCCTGGTGGGTGGGGGTGGGGTTGTCCTGTAAAGGTGGTGTGTGGAAGTTAGATGGCGGGGTGTGTGGGATGGATGAAGTGGGGTCATGGGGTATAAACCGCATTGGGCAATCCCGCCTCTACACACCTTGCCTCCGCAGGTCATACATCACTGCATCAGCCAGGCAGCGGATCCGCGCACAGACACCACACCACACCACACACGCACTCATCCCACACACATACACACTATTCCTGCCCTCCCGCAGGTTCAACCTGACTGCGCGGGGCAAGCAGCGGGCCCGCATGCGCTCCATGGTCGGCGAATACCCTAACGGGGTCCAGGAGCAGCTGCAGACCCTAGGGTCGGACCACATAGGGTACAGCTCCCTGTCGCTGCCGCACAGGAGGGTGAGCGTGGTGGGGGCCAGACCATTTTCAAAGGTGAGTTACACAGTATTGTACAGGGGAGGAATGATAGTAATCTCATTAATCCTGCGTTTGTAGCCGACTCCACACACCGCATCAAATAAAGCAGGTCCCTATTTTACAAGTCGTACCGTTCATACCATCCAGTATGCCAAACCCCGGCAGCCCTCCCTGGCACCCCATCATCCTCGCAATCCCCCCATGCCAGGGCGGTGATCGATGGAGTGACGTGGAGGAGTTTTACAACGAGGTGTACGGGGTGGAGAGCCTGGATGACTCAGCAGATCGGATCGTGGGGTGCGCGCTGGGTCAGGAGGAGGGGCATGCGCTCATCCTGGTGGGGCACAATGGGCCCTCTGGGCTGGGGGACCAGCGGCATGACATTTGCGGGGTGGACTGGAACAGATCCCAAGGTGGGTGGGTGGTGATTAGTGGGTGGTGGGTGGTGTGGATAGCAAGGGCAGCTACTGAAGTACACATCCCCGTTCTTCACAGCAACCTGTGTTAACTTCACCATCACCACCAGCACTGCTTATGTCATCACTTTCCCACTACCCATTTCCCATCCCACGGTTGCACTTTCTCCCATCCCCAGGTGACCACGGTGATCCCGACCTTGAGGATGCCATCCGCCAGGTGGAGCTCAATGAGCGCCACGTGGCACTGGTATTGTTTGGCCACATGCACCACGAGCTAAGAGGTGAGCTTGAGGTATTATAGGCTTAAACTTAGGGTTTAGGGTTTATGTTCGGGCACATGCACCTCCTCGTAAGAATGCGGTGCCACCCACATCAATGGAAATCTGCCAGGCGCAGGCTGCGCCGCGCAGCACCGTTGGGAATGTAATTTATCAATGTCTGCCTTTTTATAGTCAAAGTGTCTTTTTGTCGCAGGCGGCGGGCTGCGCAACATGGTGGCAGTGGCGCCACGCACAGGCACAGTGTACCTCAATGCAGCAACAGTACCACGACTACTGGTAAGTGTCCTGCCACCACTTGTATGCACCATGTATCACAATGGTGAGGTACTGGTCCTGCCTGTCAACCCGGCAACTGCGCTGGGCATCATCATTGTGAGCGCATTGCACACACATACACCCCTCAAGGCCAGGAATTGCACCCTTGAACCCTGACCCTTGCCCCACCGTATTCCTAAACCTGAATTCCACTCGCAAACACAATAACCTTGGGTCATCAGGCGGGGCGCAGGCAGCGTGATTGCAGCCACAAGTCCAATAACAAAGTGCACCGCAATCGCGATCCCCATCACATTTCTCGCTTACAATCGTAAGTACCTTGTGTCAACAGGGCGGGCGCAGGCAGGGCGAGAGGGCCCACAGCCAGCAGGATGGTGCCCGGGAGCCACTGGCTGCGCATGCTCGCCACTTCATGCTGGTTGAGGTGCTGGACGGGCATGTGAGGGAGGCGTGCAACGTGTGGGTGCGGGTACGTGGCGCCTGTCTGGAATACAAATAGTTGCATGATATAGCTGTCATTGAGAGTTTCTAAAGTTTCTATTATGCACACACACGATCCTCCATGTTGATGGAGATTAAGGATGGGCAAGTGGGGTGCGGTTATGTGGCGCCGCTTGGAAAATAAACAAAGAGGATGATATCTACTTTGATTGCTAGCAGTGCTGATCAGTGATTCTGACCCTGGTCCCGCAGGTTGTTGACGCTGCTGCGGGTACATGTGAGGAGGTGCGGCGGGAGCAGGTGCTGCGGACGGATGCCGTGAACTCCGGGGAGGGTTTCCTGACCAGGTCCTACTACCAGGCGCACACGGGGACATGGCACCAGGAGGTCACGCGGTTGTAGAGGGGCACTGTCTGACAGGCAAGTGAAGTGCCCATACTGGATTATTCCATAAGGGCAAAGAGTCCTGGGGAGTCCGCCTTGGACTGCCATCCACCAACCAGGGAGTCACAAAATTTGAGCCCTGGATGCACTGCACCTGAGGGGCTGAGGGCTGAGAAGCTTATTTTGGGGATCGCTGGATGGGCCTGCATGACTTTGAGTATCTAACATGGCTCTTGGCTGGGGGGCCAGTGCCTTTTGGATTTTATCAGCCACATTGATTTATCAGGATCAGAGGCAGCCTCTGCCTTGAACCCCACGGGTACATATTTTGTCCTTTTCGCCTTATGGGGAGCCTGAGGGTCACAGTGACCATGGATTTTAATAAATTCAGTTTAATACGATAAATTTCAATGTCACATACGGTATGCATGCAATTTTTTGTGGCCCACATCGGATATTGGATAGATATGCTTCCTGCCATTGATCATTGAAAACGCCATTCAATTCTGATCATCGGCATGACACCATCATGCATGCATGGTATTGGCCAGCTGGGTGGGTGCCGCAGTTACTGTAACGCATTTTCGTGAATGATTTGTGATATGAGTTACAATGCCATTGTACAATGCCTTAGTACGTACGACACCATATTATGTACGAATCGTACAGTGAAATATGATCCTGCATTGAATGCAGAGCTCCAGCAGGAGACAGCAAGACACAGCTGTGCTCCGATGGCCATGCGCAATGTTACAATCATTGGATAGTATCATGACTCACTTGGAAGTGCACGATCCAGGCCCTGCGGCAATGCCAGAACTTCCAAAACAATGGCATTCCCCCCGCCTACCATCCACCAAATTATTTCCTTTGCAACCGTTGACACATGTCCAGCGCGCACATGGATCACTGCACAGGCAATGAGGCAAAACATCCTCAGCAACACGCAGCACATGCTCCCACCTGCCTGCGCTTTCCCAAAACCCCCACCACCCATCACTCACTCGCCCAGGAGCCAAGAAGGGGCCCACACTACTTTCCCAACACACCCTTCCCCAGCACTCACCCTGCTCCCACACAACCACCAGGAGGCGCTCCCCTCACTGTGCTTATGTCATTCCCTTGCACCCGCTCTACCCTGTGCCCCAACCCAGGCCCCACGATTCCCCTCACGCCCACGCATCCCACACATCCGCTCTACCCTGTGCGTCCGTTGACCCCAACAAGCATGGATCCAACCACTTCACCAGCCTCACCGCGACTCTTTCAAATGAGCCCAGGCCCTGACGCCTCCCTCAACCCCGCGATCCTCACGGGGTGCAACCACGCCCGCTCTACCCTGTGCGCCCGTCGCCCGCCATGGGGTTGAGCCCAATGAGCATGTTGTTGCCCCCCGGCAGGTACACCACGTTGCGCGACCGCGCCAGCGTGGACGCCACCTCCTTGGCCGCCTCAATGCGCCGCAGCTCAATGAAACCAGGCCCCGCCAGGCGGGTGGCGTCTGAAATCATCTTGGCGGACTCCGACTCTCCCTCCGCGCGGATGATGGCTGCCTTGCGCTCCTGGTCTGACTTCATGACCACAAAGCGCGCGCGCTCTGCTTCCTGCTGGGCCACCTGCTTGGCCTCCACGGCCTTGGTGAACTGCAGGGGGGAGCAAAGGGGAAGGCATTGTCAGGATGCAAGGTTTTAGGGTTGAGGGTTTTTACAGGCACAAAAATCATGTGCACCCCCCTCACAAACCTGTTGCCCACACCCGTGCAGTACACCCAAGTATGCGCGGGTAAATCAGTTAATTATCCAGGCGGCAAACCCCTGCTACTGGCAACGGCGGCAGGAGTATGTTCTGCATGGTCCATGGGGGGGTGGACCCCTAAACCCTGCATTGCAATCAGCGGCGCACCTCGGTTCCGAAGGACAAATGCGTGATGGCCACGTCGTCCACCTGGATGTTGAACTCCTGTGCCCTCTGGGTCAGCGCCTGGCGGACCTGCATGCCCAGAGCTGAGGTCAGTGCACCATGATTCTCAACCCTACGAGACCTGGATGTTGACCCTGCATGCCCCAACTGGAGTCATTCAGGTTCACAATGCCAGGCACTGTTAGGAAATCAGCATGGTGCACTTCCAGTCCATGCGCGCATAGCAAATCATGTTATGCTTTTGTCCAACATCTAACGTGGTTGAAATATCCATCACTCCCCCAGCGCGCTGAATGGCTGGAGCATGGCCATTTACAGCCAGGGTTCTTTCCGTAGGTGTCTGGCATTAGGTTCTGACAATATGGAGAAAGTTCTAAATCCAGTGGCATCCCGCGATTGTGCATCCCGTGCGCCTCAGGCTGCTTCTGCGGTGGAGTGCTTTTCTGCGTTCGCCATCGTCTGCAGCTCTGGGAAATGTCCCACCAGTGCACATGTTTGCCGCGAGGCCTAACCCTCAACCCACAACTCACCGCCTTGGAGACCTTGTCTCGTTGCGTGATGAGCTGCTCTGCGTTGAACTGCGCCACCACTGCCTTCACTGTTTCATTGCCAATGGATGGCAGCACGCGCTCATCCCAGTCAGTCCCCAAGCTCTGCGGAGAAACCACGTTGTAAGTAAAAGCACACACCCATGCCTCAATCAGCTTGTGTTCACAGCACGTCACGCACCCATGGATACTGACCAGTTTAATGGCAACGCGCTTGGCCCAGATTTTGCACCACATACCTTGAAAATCATGGGGAGCGTTGCCACGTCTGGCTTGGAGAGGACCCGCAGGGTGATGTTCACCATCTGCAGGTCTGCACACAGGAGCGGAAAGTATGTTATGGAAGCACAAGGTTGTGTAAGGAAGTGACTGGCAGAGGAGACATGGGCCAATGTGAATACTGTTGCGGCCTGTATTTTTACTTGTGTGTACTGAGATTAGCTCGAATGGGGGATGCCAACGTGTCTAGTGACTGAGAACTGCTCTAAGTAATAGGTGCATGTTTACCACCATACAGCAAGGCTGGCAGTCAGCCATACGGCTGTCACTGCTGATAACCATTCTGCAACCTGGGTATCCCCCGTAACCAGGCAGCCAGTGTTCTAGACGCATCTGAATCCATGCATCAGGGCAGATGTCTTGGAATTCCTGTGCTGCGTACCCTTGGTTCCTGTGACGGAGCTGATAGACCTCGGCCTGGTCCTGATGTCCATCACGGTGGGGCTCTGCAGCCAAGGTATTCTGAAGTGCGTGCCCTCGCTGATGGCTTCTGGCAGGATGCCTTGCACACGATCGTACATCACCGCCCGCTCGCCGCCATCAACTACAAGACAACATCGACCACTTTAATCCTTCACCACCTATCATAGGGCTGCAATACCCAGGTGGGTGCTCGGGTTCCGTTGCACTGTTTTTTCTGAATGGGGTGCATATGCATGCACCCACCACCCACCTGTGTAGAGTGACGACTGGATTGCGCTAGCACCGATACCAAGCACCACAGAGTACTTGGCAACCTTGCCCAGCAGGTTTGCCACCTGCTGCGCGGCTGGGTTGGACATCGTGGGAAAGCGTTTCTACCCACACAACAATCGGCTGTGACGGCCAAGGGGATGCGTGTGCATGCAAGCGCACAAACTACACGGGAACGTCAACAACTGTCAGCTGGCGTATAACCAATGCTGTTCAGTTCGTCAAGACTGCAACAATAGCAGGACAAAGGCTGCAAAAATAAAGCTTTTCTAGCTGACGGAATGCACAAGCCGAGACTCCCTCGTTTTTCTTGAAAGTCTTACATAGTTGTTCATTCACGGTGACAGCTACCCAGGGTTTTTGTCCATACCTTGAGCTGTGGCGGTGCTAGTCAACCTTTCAGATCGTCCTCTTCCTCAGTCTCGCACTTTTACAAAAGTGAGGTCACTTTCCGAAAAATGCCATGCATGCCGTGTTTTGACCGTTCACACTAGTCTCCCCCAATCAATACCGACGCGATGGAACGCGTAGCCCTGTGGACGGTTTTTTGCATCGTTATATCTGCAGCTCTGTCTCCTGTGGACAGCCAAGGCCTGTACAACGCGTGTAAAGCACCCAGCCCTTTACAAAGGGTGAGATGCCGAGTCATTTCTGTACTGGTTTCTCTGGCAGTTCCCCTGTCACAGCCCAGAAGCAGTTAAATGACTCTCAAACACTCATGTATGCAGGGCAAATCCTTTGTCATAGGTCTTGCGTTCTGGCCTGGGGGTACTTTGGAGGACTGGGGTCCAATGTACAACTCAGGGACTGGGGAGTATGGCCTCAACCCCTGTGACAACACAACCTTTTTCAACACCACAACGAAAACAACAGTGCAGTCGTTCTTGGTAAGAGGTTTGAACCTTCCAGAATAGCATGTATTGCATGAACCTTGACACAACAGACACCAGCAATACACAGGGGCAAACAGGTCCTGTTGTGCAGGAGAGCCAAGGGGTGGTCACCACCACCTACCTCATTAAGGCTGATGCGCTATCACTGCTGGTAGTGAACGGTACTGATCTACAAAGAGTTTGGGACCAAGCACTGCTGCAATCCAAGGCCGAGATTGTCAGCGTGATCGCGTACAGGTACGGCCCAGGCGTTGCATGCAGCACCATGTAGCAGGGGTTGCATGGGACCCAGCATTGGGCAGTGGACTGCAATTGGACTGCACCCAAGCCGTGCCATGCTCTGTACAGGGGCGCTTACCGGTCAGAAGCTGTGTACGCGAGGAGCAATATCACTTACTTGACGTCTGGCACAGGACATTCTACCACTTTCAGCCTTTTACTGGGCTTTGGTAAGGAAGCATAGAAACCTCTCGTATTGTCGAGCAATGGAAGTGCCGGCTATTTTGAATCACAATCTGTGTACTAGCTCCTGATCTTCTTGAGACACACTTTGGGTTCTGCAGATAATGGAAATTTGAAGTCTTTGCATTGGAACAGCTTGGGTTGTGAGACGTGTGGTACCTATTCGGACCTGTGCGTGAGATCCGCACCAACAACAAAGTATAAGGTGGACGCATGTGCAGGTATGACCTTGCCCCTCCGCAGCTCTTGTGGTCTTCCTGTGGTGTTCTATATCAGCTGATCGGCTAGCCCCCATGGCCGTGCATTTATTTGATTTGGTGCGCATTGGCATAAAAATGATTTCTTACATGGTAAGATGGTTTCAAAAACAGTACGTACTGTTTTTGAAACCATCTTACCATGTAAGAAAATATTTTTATGCCAATGCGTACGAAGGTTATAAAACACTATGTTACAGTACAGGACTATCTCCCCATGTTGATATATTTCTGTGCAACTGCAGTGCCAATCGCTGACTGCAGCAATTGCACCATTGCTGGGGCAAACTGCAGCTCTACTTGCAACTTAAACCTGTACACCGCATTTGAAGGCGTTGACTATGCAGGAAGATCATTCCAGTCAGGATACCAGCTAAAGAAAATTACCAAGTTCTCTGTGTACGGCTTGTACACCAGTGTCTTGGACACGGTACGTAACTCAAATTCAGTACTCTAATTGTCTCCTACCCCATGCCACCGCGCCTTCCATTCCTGGCAGCGGTGTGGCCAGTAGATTCACTGCAAACAAGCAACCTATTGCACATTGCGCAGTGCTGCGCAATTGATTACTGCCAGTTAATCAGCAGCAGTATTTGTCCTTGTATGCAAACTTGCCTGGCAATAGTTGTATCTTCTTGTTGAGAAAGAAGTCCTGAACATTTCTATATTGGAATACCCGCATGCAACAACCTGAATCCTTGCTCTGCAGGTTCGCAAGGCCCTCAATGGCACCTCTCAGCTCTTCAGCGATGTTGGGGGTGGGCTTGGATCAGGCGACAGCGAATTCATAACGTAGCGTACAAGCATGCACCTCAGTGCAGTGTGGTGGATGATGGTGCTGAAATCTGGCACTGCTGCCTTTCCAACCCATTGCATCAGGCATACGTGCGGCCATACCTGTGATGGTATTGCCCAATAGAAATAGCTATACCAAAATTACCATGGGTGACCCAACTTGCATGAACTGTCTACATTTGTTTGCCAGCGGCTTTGCCATTTGAACAGTAGTCAGTTAGACAAACGATACAGAAACTGACAATCCCATTTGGGCATGATGTGGCAACATCTGGATTGCCTTTGAAGCAGCAGGCTGCTGCAGCATGCATGCGTGTACATACCATTTATTTCATATCTTACCGGACCAGGGTTACCCCGACTTTGGCTATGGCTATATGGATATGCACTATTTAATTTACGTTTTAGGTTTTTTATACGCAAATGATGTCGAAATGATCAACGCTCTGATCAAACGCCCTGCTTACGCCGAGGCAATACCAAGGACGTTCTGAGCAAGGCCAGCCACCTACAAACCCTCATTATTATTTGACATTGCAAGAGTGCGGCTGTTAATTGTGGACCAAATTGGATGCTCGTGGCCACCAGCCATCCATACCATGCACACACACTACACTATGCTCTATTCAATATTCAATATTCAATTCGGATAGATATGAAAAATTTTATTGCCAAAGGCATAAACTAAACGGCATATGGCAGCTATGCATAGCCCTTCAAGCCTGGCAAAATTCTGTGAAAAAATCAGCAATCCCACACCTGACAGAAAGAAAGTGACCCCGGGGTGATGGCACAGAGGGTAATGATATGGGGAGCTGGTGAAGCAAAAGGGAGGCAATGTCAGGAGTCCGAGTAAAAATGAACCAATGTTGATCGTGCTTCAGAATGACCCGTCCTTGATTACCCTGTACCATCGCCGGGAATTCAAGGTAGTGCAGTGGCCATCCCCGGAGTATCAATCTGCATTGAGCTTGTTGTAGAGTTCCAGCGTCTCTTGGCACTGTGCAAACGATTGCTGGAAGTCGTTTGCGCAGATCCCGTGCTGCTCGTATTGGTGGCAGAAGGCACGCACAGCAAACAGCTTCTGCGCCCTCTCAAGCATCCTGTGAATGGGACCCATGCAGGCCTGCGAAAGATATTGGTATACAATTTACATCAAAAAAGGTTTTGAAAGGTACAGCGCTTGCGCTGTGCTTGACATTGATGCGCTCACATGATCACATCAGCTCATGATGTTAATTATGCCAATACGCAACAGCCGTATGCATGACTTAATGCACGTTCAAATTGAACAAATTACCACAGAGGGACTGCAGTGTATTGGCATGCACAGTGCATCTAGAGAAGGTGACGTTGCTATGCATGTACTGCAGTGTACAATCCATTGCAGCGTATGAGGATTCAGACAATTGCTGTGCTTTACCTGGCAGTTTGATAGGAGTGAAGCCGACATGTCACACCGCGCAAATTTTGCTGCGTGTGCTGTCAACATAAGCGGCTGCCGAGAGTGCTTGTAATACATGCATGGATCGCCCAGATAACGCGCAGCATCAGCCTCCAAAGCGCCAACGCCTCGTAAAATGCACAGGTTTGCCAAAGACTTCATGGATTTGCTGTCTCTTGAGCCCACTCCAATGGACCAGTCAAGCCCACTCTCTGATGACGAGCCTGCAACATCAACAAAAAATTACATAACATGAACATGTGTATTGGTTGCATTAACTTATAGGTCACATAAATGGACCCAGACGTGCCATACTGGTACCAATATGGCACATCTGACAGTGACTACCTTGTTACATGCATGCGCCACATGTACATGGATTGTGCATGCCGCACATGGTCCCAGCATTATGGCCACCGGTATGGAAAAATACACGTGCTTGCTAATGTAATGGTAGCTGTATGCATTCAATCGTTGGTGGCATCAACATACAATTAACCATCCAATTCTCATGGTGGCAGTGGCCTTCTACCCTTGCAAGTGTGCAGGGATTGCACTTACCTCTTCATTCCCACTGATGCCAGAAGTTCACTACATCGAATGCAATTGTATGCCAACGGCTTTACCTGTGATTACCATTTGGCGCAAGCGCTTCAGTATAGCCGACCAGTTGAACGTTGTGAAATTCACAGACGCCGCCGGGAGCACTGGAAGAGATCTCAAGGAAAGGATGCGGTACTGAGGGTGAGCACACAAGTGCTCCACCACGTCCCCCATTGTACACCATGCTCCAGATTGCCGAGGTGTCCAAATCATTGCTGCAAGTAACCATTCAAAAAAAAAAAAAATTAGCTGACAGTGTACCCATTTTGCCAGGTCCCATATAAAGGCATCTCACTCACCGTCATTTTTTGACAGGGCGCCTGTGCTGGTTCTAAGGCGCGATGGCATGATGGCTGACGCCAAACTCCTTGCTGCGGCGTTGTTCATATCCTTCATATTGCAAACATATGTGTAAGCCACTGATGGACAAATGATTCCAAGTCGCATAGTCACCAGGACCTGGCAACATGCATGCACAGCATATACCATCCAAGAAAACAGCTCGCTTGAAATTTCACCCTGAATACCGCATGCAATAACCCTGGACCTTAGGAATCCTAAAGAACTCCTGAAGATTTCAGCGATATCTTGTGAACAAAACACGACATCATATGGTACTTATTTGGATGTCCTGGATGACGCCAATACAACTTTGGTGCATATGGCATCTGAGGCAAGGTGCAGAGACTTACCACTAGGGTGGGCCGTGGCAAACCAAGCGTCTGCTTGCATGTCGCGTGTAGACTTTCGTTAGCAACAACCACAATGCCATCAGAGAACTGCTGGAGGTGGGCCATGTTCAACATGGTGTTGTACGGCTGGACTATCACTTCCCCAGACTCATATGGCCTGCGCACAGCACATAGCCCATACATGAGCACGTGGCATGAGCAACTATCCTACATAAGAACACCAGCAGCAGCAGGTCAAACAGAACAGAAGCAGGTGTAGTGCGGTATGCAGTACTCAATGCCACCAGAGACACGTCTTGCCATGACGCATTAGCTTCGATGGTGCCTATGTGAGAATGCGCTAGTAATAGTAGTAGAAAATAAAATAAAAAATGCAGAAAACAAAGAAAAATACTGGCCGTACCATATGCAGTAGTTCAGCATGAAGCAGGACGGGTATTGGCTGCGAAGCATCTCAGCTGCAAACGCGCCAACGCCAGACCCTGTCCCGCCTGCCATGCTTTGCAGCAGGAGGAAGCCCCCAAAGTAGTCGCAGCGTTCCACCTGGCGCCTTACAACCTCCTCAAGCTCTGCCTGTACTGTGGGCCCATGGGTCCTGTAACCCATCGCCCAGTTGTTGCCGGAGCCGCTCTGCCTGGATATGCAGCTCTGTGTAGGGAAAGTGAGGGGGTTGAGTGAGCAACCCGCCCAGATCAACACAGCAGAACTACTAGCCAAGGTTTCTTATAACAGTTCATTCCAGCAGTACCAGAGGTCCAGAGAAAATGTAACAAAATGTAATAAAAAGTGCTGGGCGTTGCAAAATTTTATCCGAGTGTCTCTCCCACCTTTCTGTCATACCCCCACCAAAGCCCCTTGGTGAGTGGCTGTCTCAAAACGGATGCCACCACCTTTGGCTCCATGTCCACCAGTACTGACCTTGCATGGTACTTCTGCCTGCAAATGCGCAACAAAGTGAGGCAGATTGAACTGCACCTGCGCCAGCACTCTGTCACATTGACACAACTAGTTGCTCGGATCAAACCTTGTCCTAGACTCTTCAATAGCGTCGAAAAATGTTTCTGCAGATGTCTCCTTGAACTCATCACTGCTGCTCTGCTCTATTTCTTGGGCGATTGTGGAGAACAAACTGCTGCCAACCTACGCGCACATCTTGTTATGTACCAGCCTTTCCTTTCCAAACAGACCATTCCTGTCTGCACCTATCGATGTATTGACTGGAGGAAGCATACCTGATTGCCACACTGTCCTAGTTGCAGCGTTAAGATGGACATTTATGGGCTTATAAGGGGTTCTTTCTCACAGCTGGGTCACTTCCCCATATGCATGCGTTTGCTGGCATGTAGCTACCTTTGTGGTCATGTACCCATGGGGATATAAGTTGAAACAACAGTCACGTAATATTCTAGAGTGGTGCTGCGTTAGAGCTGTGATGTACTTCGTGCACGACACGTTCCTGGGGCCCATGCCTCCATGCCGGACCCACTGAATGTTGTGAGCAGTGCCCAGGAAGCATGCTTTGCTGTGTGAGGTGCGAGGGAGGTTTGTCTCCCATGAAACCCAGTAGCCCTCTGCAAGCGTTCTATCGATAACGTGCAGTGAAACAACCAAAGCCTTTGTGAAACAGCCAAACCAAAACGGTTTGTATCGGCACATCAGGGGACAAGTGTTACTAGGTTTGAGATTCGAAGGTCAAGAAATAAACCCTAAAATAGTTCCCTAGCCCTTCAAAGTTCAAGTTTGAAGCAGCTTGTTCGCGGTGCTGCACAAAAGGCAAGGTGGCACTCGGTGAACGCACAAGCTGGTTGGCGATAGCGAAAACTGTTCTCGGTTGCTCTTCAGTCAACTTACAGTGGGAAGGAAGAAACCACTGGTGGGGGCTATGTGCACTTTATCCACCCGAGTGACCGTGGTGGGTGCAACCGTGCCTTCCGTTTAATTACGCTCAAGCACTTTGACCATATAGTAGTTTGGCTACGCCTGCCACGACGCACGCCCAGAGACGGATGGCTCCGACTTCGGTGTTGGTGGCGGGGGTTGTCCCTTGCACCCGCACCACCACACCTACCTCCGGCAAACGGCGTATTCATACAGGTTGCTGCCAGGCACTACTCGAATCCAAGCCATTTGCTGGGAAACGGCTACAGGTATGGAAGTAAATACCTAGCAAGGAGGTGCATCAACTTGCATGCACTTCATGCCTGGCAACTGCCATTGGCATCTTTACTACAGTAGTCCATAGCGACCATACGTACAAGCACGTGTGAGTATGAGTAATCAGTTGTTTTACATCGTAGGTAGTGGATGCAGCGTGTGCATGCACCTTGTACACATAGCATGCATATGTGTTCCCTTGTTCTGACCATCTAGCCTGTGTGTGCATGCAGGGAGCTGTGGTGAAACCTGCCACAAGATACCCCTCCTTCTTCTGCCTTGCGTCCGGGTAAGCAAGCTCAGCGCTGCGTGACCTAGGTTGCAGCCTGTTTGCCCAACTGAGCCTTCTTGAAGACTCACTCAATTTGTTGTTGAAACAAGCATTGACTGCCCGCTTGGCCCCTTGAGATGTTGGTGTGCACCACAGTAGGCAGGGTTCGGAGGAGACCAGCAGCGACGAAGGCAACTTGAAGGCCCCTGACGCTCTGCCTGTAGCTGGTGTGGACACTGACTGGCGGGAGTTCAGGTGAGCACCAGTGGGGTGTGCCAAGTGCACAGGGAGTCCTGGCGCTTGAGACCAAGGGCGTTGTGCTTGACAAGAGGAACTGGTAGCTAGCATGGGATACCCTGGGTGCTCAGTAGCATGTTTGCATCAACAGAGACCTTATTGACACAGGTGCGCACGGCTATGGCACTTGGCTGCAGCTCATGAATGAGACAGCAGTGCATGGCGTGTCAGTAACTTGTTGGTGGACGCTTCCCATTGGGGCAGCGCGCACAGAACTGTAGCCGTAACTGGCACCTGAAAGAAAAGGGGTTTGTCAAGTGCGGGCGGTTTCTCTCTTTTCACACTCGTGACAGAAGGCGCTGACCAAGGCATGCCTGGCGCAGGG
Organism: Heterotrichella gracilis; assembly: GCA_032358255.1. Classification (NCBI taxonomy): domain Eukaryota; class Xanthophyceae; order Tribonematales; family Xanthonemataceae; genus Heterotrichella; species Heterotrichella gracilis. The sequence goes on from JAULBX010031481.1 coordinate 37,688, forward strand.
CCCGGCTGGTGGCGAGCAGTAACAAGGCAGACGGACTTGCGTCAGAGGCGGGCCCCTCCACCGCCACCGAGGCCTCCTGGGCGCACCCCATCGCCGCGCCGGAGAAGGGCTGCCTCCTGGTGGCCCACCCGCTCATGTTCACCCAAAGCCAGCCCTACTTCTTCCAATCGGTCATCTTCCTGTTCCAGCATGAGGCGGACTCCAGCGCAGGGCTGATCCTGAACAGGCCCACGCAGTACCGGATCGGGAGCGTGAGCGGGGCGGAGATGCTGTGCCCGGAGTTTGAGGAGAACACGCTGTACCTGGGCGGGGACGTGGGGCCTGCCACGGTGCACTTGCTGCACACCCACGCGCTGGAGGTAGGGGTGTGTAGGGTTTATATCCAAACCCTAAGTTGTGTGTGGGAGGGGTTGTCGGACCTGTGCAGTGCAGTTGCTGCATACGCAGGCGTTGAAGGTGGGGCTGTTTAGAGGTCAGGGTAAGTAGGTGGGGGTGGTGGACCCGCAAACAGAGCCATGTACTGCATTCTGGTGTTTGGGGAGTGCCTAGGTATGACTGTGCTTCGGCGCATCCAGCGATTTGCGCCGCATCACCAGCTAGATTTGGCATCCAATCGACAGCCCCCTTCCTGCTCTCAGTGGCGTTTCTGCCCACTTGCCTCGTGCATCAGTTGGCCATTGTACATTGGGTACTGTGTGCTGCAGGGCTCGCAAGAGGTGATCAATGGCGTCTACTGCGGTGGGTTCAATGCTGTGAAGGATTCGGTGATTGGGGGCACTGTGGAGCCCCTGGGCGTGCACTGGTACACGCGATACGCGGGATGGGGCAAAGGACAGGTACAGTGCTCTACGCCCCACATTGCATGGACCTGTCTTGAGTGGAGTTCATGTTGCGTTGTGGGTTGGTTGGTTTTGAGCATGTGAGATCTCGCTGAGTGCCACTTAAGCGCAGTGTCACTTTCTAAGGTATATTAGGGTTTGGCTCAACTGCCACCATGCCTTATGTGACATCACCCTGGGTGCAGCTTGAGCGGGAGTGCAAGTCAGGGGTGTGGTTCCCCGCCGCTGCGAGCAAGGATGTCATCCTGCGTGAGACCGCTGTGGGCTCTGGCAAGGACCTGTGGCACGAGGTACAGTCACAATGACCAACTACAATTAAGGACTACATTACCAACGACAATGAACAATTATAAATACAACAAAGGCTTCCAAGCCGAGCACCTGCTTACGCAATATCGGTCTGGTGGTGGAGCACATAAAGAATGAAGCTTTTGAAATAAATAGTAACATATTTTTTATTAACGTTACGTGCTGTTGGCCCCGGCAAGGACCTGTGGTGCACTTGCCTGCATGTATGTTGCCCCAACTTGCGATTAGCCTGAGGCTGAGCACCTCTGCTATTTTGTACGCCACGGCCAGCTGTGTTACCGACCCCTCCTGGCAATACTTTGAGTGCCAACTGCCTTCCTCCCTGGCGCAGGTTCTTGAGCTGATGGGCGGCGAGTTTGCGCAGCTGTCCAAGGCAGTGAAGGAGAGCTACAGCGCGGACATCATGGAGTGGAAGCCAGAGGATACCAAGGAGCTGTGATCACTGTGGCTCAAACCAATGCTGTGGTTGCCGCTTGTGGCTGGCAGGCAGCGATAACGCAAGATGTGATCATGCAGGCGATCAATCGCATATGCACGCAAGGCATCATCCCTGGGCAGAGGGATGGGGCTTATCCCTGATAGTTTGTGGGAACTCAGGTACTCATACTGTGTGTGGGAACGTCTGTATTCCACCAGGTCTCCTCTGTTGCCCTCATAAATGTTGTTGGCATGGGTATTGATGGATATGCATGGCTGCTGTAGAGAACACTGGTTTGTCGCTGCTGGCTTAGCCTTAATAGGGTGGCAAACGTATTGTGCCACACCCTCAAGAGCGTAAACTTTCTGTCACAGTGATGTGATTTTAACACGATGAACTGTACTTGTGATTTATAAACCTAATTAGCTAAATGTTTTTGGCGCTGAAACAGGTGTCGTACTGGTAAAAGATTCGGGTGGGCTTTGTCTTGCTTTGTAATATCTTTAATGCAACAGCTTGTGGAGCAACCAGCGCTAAACAATAAATCCAGCCTAGGTTGAATCAACTGAGCAGCCTGGGGACTACGAGGTTGATGTAAATACCATAGCTGTTTGCACTCCCTGCAAGGATTCTTGCAACATGTTAGATTCAGTTACAGCTAATAGGGCATCTGCATCTACGCCGCGCAAACGGTCTGGTCAGGAACCCCAGTGTAAGTGTTGCTGCCTATGGTTGCAACTGCAACATGTTCACATCTGGCATTATGACTTGCAATAAAGCGTGGCATGCAAGCAACGGGTGAGTATTGAGCCACGCAATCAGTACACTGCTGCTCTTGTAGTGTGGCTGCCACACTGCGACACAAATCTGGTCCAAATGCAGCCAAGGGGTGCCCAGGGAGGGTGAGGCATGGGGGGTGAGAGCGATGGGACCCCAAAAAGAAACGAGGAAGTAATAGACGCTCTAGCGCGAGATCATCCAAAGCCACTATGATAGAAACAAGACGTTGGCTCGGTTCTGCCGCCCGGTCCACATGTTGGGCGCTTTATACCTCCACCAACACTCCTACACCCACAGTACTTTGCATGCTGTGGTTCAATCAAGCTGGGCGGGGGGGGGGGGGTCAACAACTGCTGCTGGCAGAACTGATACCCTTCTGTTAGCGGGAGTAAACAAGCCGCATTACTCCTCCAAATTAATGTTGTCTCCAAACTTTGCATACAGTGACTGCAGTGGGTCAATCGCACACGAGTTTCAGTAAAGAGCACAAGGCCCTCTGGGGCCCCAGGCCCCCGAGAGGGTTGGACTGGGGTTGTAAATACCACAGCACCATATATACCTGTTTGAGCGTCTCCATCTTGGATATCACCGTTTGCAGTTGTGTGTTGAGCCCTCTGATTTCTTCTTGAATGGCTTCGCTTTCTGAGGAGACAAAGTGGGTGTCAAGGCTTACCGCAAGGCTGCTTGCTTTTTCAACAACAAGGTGGAAGTAAAAGAGACCCACCTTGTTCCAGCTTCTCTTCTGCCTCCTCGTGGGTCAAGTGTACGAAGCATCCCCCGTGCAAGAACCGGACCTGAGTAGTACAGCATGAAAACCTGTCAACCAGATGCAATGCTATTTGGTGGAGAAAGAAGCTGCCAATACACCCACCTGCTCCTCGTCGTCCAACATCAGCTCATTGCCTGCATCTTCGTAGTCTTCAGTCAACCTCTGCACAATAACCGATGGGGCTGGGTATAAACAACATTTGGTCAGACATGCCGCCTCACTTCCCATAAACACTGGAGTACCTCTTTTGCCTTCAACTTCGCGTGCAAAATCGTTTTCTGCGTGTTAAGCTTGTTGAACAAGTTGATGTTCGCTTGGTCTTCAAAGGTCACTTCTACTTGCTGCAAGGTAAAAGCCATGTTCAGCGATGAGCACCCACATGCATCCGTCATGGGGTTCTATGCATCCTAGTGTTATCTGCGCAAAATGGCTCTCACCATCGCCATTGCTGCACTTGAGGTCCACCCGCTATCTCCAAAGACCAGGCTGTGGCTGTATATCGAGGTTGTCCAGAGGCGTCTGTGTTTGTGGCCCAGCTCGACAATGCATGCATATAAAAAAATACCAACGTCCACCCGCAGCGTTTGCACAACCGAAAATATTTCGACGGACAAGGCAAGCAGGCGCGAGCAATACGGGAGGTTCACCCACCCTTCAGGTTACACCCTGCTTATAGCTATGCCGGCATCAGTTTGTGGGCAGGTGGGCAGGCAGGCACTCGAGGACCACTTTCTTAAACCAACCAATGTTGGTATATATACCGTATAACTGCCTCACAAGACACCCAACTGCTGCAAAGTCTCAGCTTTTGATTGTTCCTCACCCCTATCTAAACTGGCATACTTCCGCTGGTGGGTCTGTGGGTCGAAACGCAGCGCGACTAACGCAACAACAAAATCTTCGCATTCACATACACTTGTAAACCACGCTCTGGCGCTCCCGACGTGCAGAAACTAGCCCAAGAGTGTCATTATATAACGTTTGTTTTTATTTACACAAGTTGTGCCTCATGGCAGCCGTGTGTGCGACGAGTTTGTGTGGACACGGTACTCTACCATCGTGCTCACAGCGCACAAAGACCAGCGTGGGGTCGTCGCAGCGTTTCCCAATACAATTGCTCGGCAAAACAAGATATGCACAACTACTGACAGGTAAGCTGCACTTTTGGCAGTGTATCAGGTCTCTGTATCCTTGGTTTTGGGGTATATGCATGCAATGTTGGGTAGTTGTGTGGCTGGTGGGGAAATAAGGGCTCCACGGGTGTTTGCAGGCCGACAAAATTACCCACACAGGCAGCTTGGGTTGCCAAACAGGGGGCGCGTTGTGGCCTCCTCCTCTGCCCCTGGGAGTGGCGCCTCACAGCCCACACCCACCGTGTTTGACAACATAGAGCAGCAGATTGTGCGCACGCTGACCCTGCAGCAACCCAACAACAACGGTGGTGACAACGGCGACTGGTGAGCTACCACAAGCATACGCACTGCAGACATGCAACTGCCCACTCAGACACGTACCCCACTCCCAACTTCACCCTGTATGATACCCTTGCACAACGCCTCCTTTGAAAGCGTGCACTGTAGTATTTAAATTCCCAGGCAGTTTTCTTGTAAAAGCTTTTAGATTCCTTGCCTGAATGTAGCAGGTTGCTTGTTACTTTGCAAGCAAACCACTTGGAAATTCCCATTCTTTATGCACCGTGCCCCCATGCTTTCCCCCCACCCTGCAGGCAGGAGGTAGCTGGTAGCTGGGTGCTTCGACCGCCTGCAGGGGTTGGGCCTCCACAGACGGTGGTGCACTTTGTGGGCGGCGCGTTTGTGGGCGCTGCGCCGCAGCTGACCTACCGGCTGTTCCTCGAATGCCTGGCGGCGCGCAGGGTGCTGGTAAGTGGCATTAGCCCTTGGCTAGGGTTTGCAGAGTTGTGCCAATTACCCATAGTCAGGTGCTGGTGCACACGCGCAGGCAGATGAATTTGCCATGCTTGCGCCTCTCCGTCCACGATGTATATTGAGTAATGAAAGGAAACAAGGCTGCTTTATGATAATCCATGTACGGTTGAATAATATCTTTATCAAATCAAATGGTTTATTCGTAGACTACATTGTCTGCGATGCGACCATCAAAATTCCACCGATAAGGTTCTCAACCACCTCTGCCCTGCCGCCAGGTGATCGCCACGCCCTTTGAATCGGGGTTCAACCACCTGCGCATCTCGGACGAGGTGCAGTTCAAGTTTGACCGCTGCTACAAGGCGCTGGGGGCTGAGGTGGCAGACCTACCCGTGTTTGGAGTGGGCCACTCCCTGGGATCCCTCATGCAGGTACTTTTGGTCAAACTGCATTATACTACGTAAGAATCAACTTGGGGCGCCGTTTGAGCATGAAATGATAATCTACATTCAAAAACAAGCATTTCCAATTGGAAAGGTGTAATTGTAATTTATACCAGTAGGTGTTTTCATGTTCTTGCCTATGGGCTATTGCTTCTTGGAACTTTTTGTCACTCCTTTGGGTCCCTCCCGCAGCTGCTCGTCAGCGCCCGCTATGCTGCACCTCGTGCGGGCAATGCACTGCTGTCATTCAACAACAAGCCGGCCACAGACTCCATCCCCTTCCTCTCGCCCTTCATCGCCCCCTCGGCGCGCATCCTGGGGCCTATTCTACAACAGGTGCGGCCAATTTATGGCGTGCGGAGTCTGAGGTATAGGGGTAATGCAACAGAAATTCAGCTTGTATGGGTTCAGGATTTAGGTGCCCAACGGCATATCCAGTGGATGTGGCTCCAGGACATGTGCTAGGTGGTGTGGCCATTGGCGCCGCCTGCAATTTGCCCACTGTGACTAATGTGCACTTGTAGTTTTTGTCGACCTCCACCGCTCCTGGACGCGCACTTTGGCCCCATGCTTCAAGCTGTATGTTGTCGCTACGGTATCCCCCTTACCTCCTCCCCTCCTGTGTGCCCAGGTTGCGGGCTCCCCCTTTGCCCCCTCTGCAGACCAACTGCGCAACCTACTGGGGGGGCTCAGCCCGGCGCTGCTGAAGCAGGTAAAACCCTAAAACTCCTAACCACACCCTGAACACCCCAGCTGAATCCTGGCAAAGTACGAATCTTTTTAGGGTGCTCAGCTCCGGCGCACTGAAGCAGGTAAACCCTACAAAGTCTAACCGAACCCCAGCCAATCCATAGGAATGAAAGAGAGGTTCAGCAGTCATGGGGCATGTGCACCTCCCCAAGCCCTCGATGCCTGCCATTGCATTTCTGCATGGCTAGTGTCCCGCAATCAGCAGGTTGCCTGCAGTCACTTGGGACCCAGTCCCTCCTCCCGGTATCCGACTTGCAGGAACCCACCCCCTCGCCTTGCACCATGCTGCAGGTCCTCCCGCTGGTTGACCAGCTCACCCCTATCTACCTAGATGTGTCCCAGGGCAAACAGGAGTTCACACCCACACCAGATGAGACAAGGGAACTCATCAGGTCATACTACGGTACGCGCGCTGCTTGGACAAATTTCAAACCCATGGTATTAAGGCTATTATGTTCACCCCACCGCAATGCATAATTTTCGGACGGATAATGCATATACAGTATACGCGATGGCCCAAACCCCGATGACAATTGCAACACATTGGCAGTGATTCTATCCCCTTGCCTCACCCCATCCAACAGGGGGATTATAATATCCCTATTTTAGTCTCCCTGGTTTGCAACCCCCTCCTCTTATAACCTGCACCACCCCTCCTCCCGCAGCCGTCCCCCGCACCTGCTCACCCGCTTCACGTCAGATGACTTGGACTAGACCGTATGCATGAGCATTAATGCAAATTTTGAGAACTAAACCACAGCTTGGGTGGTTTCAACAGGGGGATTATAATATCCCTAAAGTAGTCTCCCTGGTTTTCAACCCCCTTCCCCCTCCTTGAATATCTGCACACACCCTCTTCCTGCAGCCGTCCCCCGCAACCTGCTCATCCGCTTCACATCAGATGACCTGGACCAGACCCGCGCACTGGCAGCCACCCTGCAGAGCGGCGCGGCAGTGAGCAACATGCTTGACATGAGCGTGAGAACCCTACCCGGGGACCATATCAGGCCCATGCAGCAGGTGCTGGGTGAGCTGCCGCCAGAGGTGGCGCAGGTGAGACATCCCTAAAACCTTGGCCAGATGAATGCTGCATTAGAGGTAGGGTTTAGGGTTTACCACTGCTCGACATGAGCTTGAGAACCCTTCCTGGGGACCATATCAGGCCCATGCAGCAGGTGTGGGGGAAATTACCGCCAGAGGTGGCGCAGGTGAGACATCCCTTAAAAACCTTGACCAGGTGAATGCTGCATTGGATTTAGGGTTTAGGTCGGCTGCTGTGCTCAACATGAGCTTGAGAACCCTACCAGGGGATCATGTGCGGCCCATGCAGCGGATGCTAGGGGAACTGCCGCTTGAGGTGGCGCAGGTGTGTGCTGCATTACTTTCGTACCTTACAGCGCTTTTTTGTTCATGGTTAAGGATGTAGGATAAAACACCGCGCACCATCACCCCACCCGCAGGCCGAACCAGGCTGCCTCCTCCTCGTTTTCCCTGCTAGGGCGCCTGTCAGCCGTGACCACAGAGGCGGGATGGGTCTAGGACCTAGCGTGTTCAGGGTTTATTAAATTGTTTAGGGTGAGGTTGTATAGAGCCTCGCACGCATTTTCGGGGGCCGCATGTGACACCGAGCACCCCCCTCTCCACCGCAGGCCGCCAACCAGGCCGTCTCCTCACTGCTAGGGCGCCTGTCAGCAATGGCCACTGACGCAGGCAGGGTTAGGGTTTAAAATGTAGGGTATAGGGTCTAGGCTGTGGGGTCCAGTGCCGCAGCGCACATGCAGGCTGCCGCACGTGTGACACCACAGCTCACCTCACCCGCAGGCCGCCAACCAGGCTGTTTATTCCTCCTCCTCCCTCCTAGGGCGCCTGCCGCCCATGCCCACAGGGGCGGGCCTGGGATGTAGGGTTTATCATATTCAGGGTTTAGTGCAGGGTATAAGACTTGGGTTATAAAGGGCCGCAGACGCATTTTCAAGGGCCGCATGTGACACCGAGCACCCCCCACCCCACTGCAGGCCGCCAACCAGGCCGTCTCCTCCTCGTCTCTACTGCTAGGGCGACTGTCCGCAATGGCCACTGAGGCAGGACTGGGTGCCGCCAGCGCGCAGATTGAGGAGGTTGCCAAGAACGTGAGCGGGGTGGCCAGCAGCGTGCTCAAGGGGGCCCAGGGGGGCGCAACAGCAGAGGAGATGCAGGTGGGGAGGGGTGGGGTATATTACTGCCAAAGGGCATGTCACATTTCTTAACCTTTCAGCAAAAAATTGGCGCATCATCCTTGCCTCTTCACAATGACGCAGCGCTGAAGCATAACCCCGTTCATTTCGTGCGTCATAAACGCCAGTGTAGCGCGGGGGTTCAAAACTGCTTTGACTTACGACCCAACCCTTGTGTTTGCCAAGGTTGCCATGCCTGCTTGTGAGCCAGGACCTTGCTGACCAGGTGGCGTGCTGGAACCCTAATCTCTTGATCCCGAACCCTAAGGATGGTGTTATGCCCACTTTTGTGCAGGAGCTTGCTGACGAGGTGGCTCGGTGGATGGGCCTGTCTGTGCCCATGAAGCCATACCCCGCCTTGCCGTCAGCACGGTTTTGAGGGGGGCCAGGGGTGGGATGGCGCCAATGTATACGGAGGAAAGGAAGGGCATAGGAGAAAGCAAACGCATGTCCATGTAGCCGCTGCCAGGTGCAAGCCATATGCCTTCCTGGTGGAAGCTATTGGGGAATTAACTACACGAGGAATTCAACTTTATTTAGCCCAGGCAGGACCTGTGATGGAGGGACCTTTTTGTGCCCTCGTCCCAGGATGCCAGTTGGGGTTGACAATAGCCAATGCTTGACTTGTGAGCTTGCGATGAAATTCAATGTAGACGGGCAAGACCATACATTTACACAGGATCAGGGCCTTTCACCTGGTGGTCCACCGGGCTATTAGTAATCATAATGATTATGGTTATTGCAACGTCTTGACAAGGTCAGGACAACCTAATTTGTATACCATACACTATCACTGAATATGGTAATGAATCAACCAGTGTGTGCAACAGCTTGTACGATACTGCCACTAGTAGCCAGCTTTTCTCAAAACGCTGCGCAGTACGTTTATTACCAGTTTGCCGCCCATGGGCATGACATTGTTACAACAATAGTAGCTCAAGCCACATCAAGCACACGTGGCACACATGCCCACATCCGGTTTGGCCAAATAAAGACTAACATCAAGCATGGCTCATAATTCGCATTGCGGCAGGCACTCATTGTTTGCACAACCATTGGCAATCGGCCATCAAGTATACTGGGTGTTATCAGGGCATGGCGCCTGGTCCCCCAGCCACTTAATGCACGCCATATACTCCTCCCATGCCCCCGGCGCCTCCCTCAAATCCACATCCATGTCCTGCGTCACCACCAGCCGCGCTTCCTCACTGATAGTCATGCTGTAGCTGCCATACCGGCCCTTGATAGTGATCCCCTTGCCAAACAAGCCTGGCGCATAATGATTGCCCCTCCGTTGGCCTTCCCCAATGTCCTCAATAGTAAACCCATGTCGCCACTGGTACCAACTAATCACCACCAGCTTGTCATTGATGGGCAGCTGTAAGCGCACAGGTGTCCATGGATCCACCTCCAACACTGTGAGGTGGGGCATGATGGGCAGCTCCACACTCTCCCCATGCTCGCCGTCTAGGGTCCAAAACTCATACTTCAATACCTCCAGCAGCGGCATGCCTGCCAGCATTTGTTTCATTCCTTCAACACGCACGCCAGAGAGCCGTAGAGAGGTCAAGTGCTGGAGCTGTGCCAGCGCTGGAGCCAGGTCAAGATCCGACTCCTCGCCTTCCTCCAGGTTGAGGGTGAAGGAGCGCAACGACCGGGGCAGGCAATCCGGTGGGATCTGGAGCACCGACTGGCTACTGATCTCCTCGCCAATTCTCAGTTCTGTGAGTGATGCCATCTGGCGCATGCTGCTGTCAATGGCGACTGGTGTGCGATGGATGGCTGCCCACCCCACCTTCAGCTCCTTCAGCGCCGGCAAGTTGATGGCCATCAGGCTGCAGTAGCCTGCCGGGAGCCCTGCTCCAAGGTCCAGTCTGGCGAGGTGAGGCAGGAGGGGCAGTGCTGGCGCCCATGGCTGCACTTCATGCTGCTTGCACACCGTAACACGCAAGGACTGGAGGTTGGCCAGTGCTGTCAGCTCTGCCAAACTGCACTGGGTCAGCTGCTGAGGCTCGCAGTCCCGCAATTCCAGGTGGGTGAGGCTGGTCAGTCTGCACAAGCTGGACAACAGCTGGCCTGCTGCGGGGCCGCAGAAGGGCAGCCCTTGCAAGCACTGGATGTGCCCAAGGTGGTATATCACATGCTGCCAGCCAGCCGCATCCTGTGTGACTCTATACGCATCTTGCGTGGACATGAAGGTCCCGATGGCATGAACACACTGCCCGGACAGGTGCAAGTCTTGTGTGGCTGCCAGCCTGGGCAGCATCCACTGCAGGAAGGCAGTGCGGTGTGCAACCACCAGGGGAGAAGCACACAGTGCTCCCGGTCTTGGAAACGCCACTCGCCACAGAAGTACCCTGCTCCACACCTCGCTTGGACCGGAGAGGGCTGCCCGCCAGCGCTTGCACACCAGCTGTAAGCGAAGTACTTCTGCCGGAGTAGTGCTCTTTTCCACCTTGCTGAATATGTGCTGCAGTGCCTCTTCGGGCAGGCTGTGGATGGTCACGGGTTCTGAGCTGCCAGACGCCATTGCTCTCCAAGGCACCAATCCGCTGAAGAAGTGTGTGTTCTGGTGGGCGAAGGAGGACAGCAGCTGGTCTCTACTGACTAGGGTGGACGCAACCTGCAGGTGTGGTGTTTGTGAGTGTGCCAGAGGGTTTTGCAGTGTTTGGGTCTAGCCATAATGAGCATCAGTTACTTCACGTGCAACGTCCTGCTGGTATGAACATATCACCAGCGATAGTAACCCATGTGAGCCGCGAACACCACAAAGGTATGCAACAGTAGTGGGTATTTCTGTGCGCACACCTTCCATGCAACTTATAGAGGGGTGGTAAGCCGCTCACCTGTCAAAACGGCTCAGTCACGGAGAGAATAGCTTTGTTTATTGCATAGAGATGAACCCAACCACCCAAGCTTCAACATTGTTGACTTCATTAAGCTTCCTCTTGTGTGGAGTTCGTCCAAACATGTGGCTGGCAGTCGAGTGGCCCATACCTCAACATCGACTTGGTAGAACAAAGACTTCTTAACGTACCAGGTGTAACAACGCTGCTTTTGATTCCAGGTAACCGTCGCTGTCGTATGCAAAGATGTCATGGCATATGCATGCATGCATTGTTTAGGGTTTAGGACAAACCCTAAACCCTGAGATATGAGGCTTCATTGAGGCTGCCTGTTGAGCAGGGTGTGTTAGGACACGCATCGCTCACACTGCAAATTGTGCTACATCTCATAACCCTGCTGCCTGTAAGCAGCTATTATTTTCAATACCCTTCAGGCGTGACACGCTGTGATATGCTGCATGCGGTGGCAACGACACTGAGTTATACCTGAGTCAGGTCAGAGCCGGTCAGATAGAGTAAGAAACTATGCAGCGAGGCTCTGAAGTGCACAAGTAAGACAATCAGCATCATGCACATATAGATTGTGCTGTTGAGCCACGGCAAAGCAAAAACCAACATCAAGGATGGGTCAAGATACGAGCCTGCACTTTGGCGCTAGCCATCAATGTTCTGCGCAACCAACAAGTCATCAAGCAAACTCGGTACTGTCAGGGCATGGAGCCTGGTCACCCAACCACTTAATGCACCCCATGTACTCTTCCCATGCCCCCGGCGCCTTCCTCAAATCCGCATCCATGTCCTGTGTCACCACCAGCCGCATCTCCTCACTGATAGTCATGTTGTAGCTGCCATACCGGCCCTTAATGCTGATCCCCTTGCCAAAAAAGTCTAGCGAATCATCACTGACCCTCCGTTGACCGTCCCCAGTGTCCTCGATTGAAAACTCTTCTGGCCACTTGTACCAATTAACCACCGCCAGCTTCTCATTGATGGGTAGCTGTAGGTGCACAGGCGTCCAGGGGTCGACGTCAAGGAATATGAGGTGGGGCATGACGGGCAGCTCCAGACTCTCCCCACGCGCACCGTCTAGGGTCCAGTACTGGTACACCAGCCCCTTGAGCAGCGGCATGCATGCCAGCACTTGCGTCATCCCTTCGACATGCACCCCAGCAAGCTCAAGGGAAGGTCAAATGCTGGAGCTGTGCCAGAGCTGGAGCCAGATCAAGGTTCGATTCCTCGTCTTCCTCCAGGCTAAGTGCAAAGAAGCGCAACGACATGGGGAGGCAATCCGGCGGGATGTGCAGCTTTGATAGGCCCTCTCCATCGCCTATGGACAAGTGTGCGAGTGCTGTCATCTGCCGCATGCTGCCTTCAATCACGACTGGCTTAACATGGCTGCCTGCCCACCACACCTTCAGCTCCTGCAGCCCCGGCAAGTTGGTGGCCATCAGGCTGCAGTAATCTTCCGGGCCCCGCTCCAAGATGCAGGCTTGTGAGGTGAGGAAGACGGGGCAGTGCTGGCGCCCATGGGTATCGGTTTTGTTGCTGCGTGCACACCGTAACATGCAGGGACTGGAGGTTGACCAGTGCTGTCAGCTCTGCCAAAGGTTGTTGGGTCAACTGCTGAGGCTCGCAGTCCAGCAATTCCAAGTGGGTGAGGCTGGTCAGTTGGCACACGCTGGACAACAACTGGTCTGCAGATGGGCCGCAGAAGGGCAGTTGTCGCAAGCACTGGATGTTGCCAAGGTGTTCTACCACCCGCTGCCAGCCAGCCGCATCCTGTGTGACGTTGAGCCTTCCAGGCCCATGATCACAGCGCCCAAACAGGTCCAAGTCTTGTGTGGCTGCCAGCCTGGGCAGCAACCACTGCAGGAACGCACTGCGGTGAACCCCCAGGCAAGCAGAGGGCCGTGCAGCATCCCATCCCATGCTTGCCACTCGCCACAGCTGAACACTGCTCCACACCTCGCTTGGACCAGACAGGGCTGCCCGCCAGCGCTTGCACACGAGCTGCAAGTGGAGTATATTGTGGAAGTCCGTGCTCCGTTGCACCCTGCTGAATATGTGCTGCAGTGCCTCATCGGGAAGGCTGTGGATGGTCACGGAATTGGAGCTGCCAGGCGCCATTGCTGCTCAGAGCAGCAGACAGTTGAAGAAGGTTCCAGCGGCGGTGGAGGTCAACAAGCTGGTGTCCACTGGGTGGACGTAACCTGCAGTTTTGGTATTTGTGAGTGTGGCACAAGAGATCATGGGGTTTAGGGCTAGCCATGATCGATATGTACAAGAGCAATGGTCGAGCACCCAGGTGGCCATACTCAGGTACAACAAGGTTGATAATCTGTTTGCATCACCAGCGACAATAACCCAAGTAAGCTGCGAACACCACGAAGGTATGCAGGAGTAGTGAGTGTACACACCTGGCATGCAACTTGCAACTTATAAGTGGGGTGGCGGCGCTCACTTGACAAAACGGCTCAGTCACGGATAGAAGAACTTGAAACCTTTGGGTATTGAAAAGAGATCAGCCTGGGCTTCGAGGTTGGGTTGACCAAGCTTCCCTTGGTGCACATTCGAAGAATGTGGCTGGCAGTCGAGTGGCCCATACCTCAACATTACAGTAGATACAAAAATCCATTTAGGTACCACGCCCAATAATGCTGCTTTTGATCGCAGGCAGCCGTCGGTGTCGTATGCAAAAAGTGTGGCATATGCATGCATGCATTGTTTAGGGTTTTGGATTAACCCTTAATCCTGGTACAGGAGGCCTCATTAAGCAGGCCTGCTGCCTGTAAGCAGGATGAGTCAAGAACAGGTATCGCTCACACTGAAAATTGTGTTCCATCTCATAGCCTGCTGCCTGTAAGCAGCGACCAGGTCAAGGCCTGTCAGATAGAGTATGAAAGTATGCAGCGCAATTTCGAAGTGCACAAGCAAGCTCATGTGCTGAAAGTGATGAAAACGCTAAGCAACGCTGCATTCATGGCTGCTCACATATTAGGAGCCAAGCCAGAGGACTAAAACATAAATCTTGAACGCCAAGGGGCCTGGGCCAGCCATTAGCTCTACACAGTCAAGCTGAGACACTCAGCATTATGCACATGGAGTGTGCTCTTGAGCCACGCAAAAATCCACATCAAGGATAACTCAAGACCGTCTGTCATGCGCCTGCACATTGGCAAGCCACCAAAGTTCCGCGCAACCAATCAGTAATGACCAAGTGTAGTCAGTGCCGTCAGAGCGAGGGGCCTGGTCCCCCAGCCACTTGATGCACCCCATGTACTGCTCCCATGCCCCCGCCGCCTCCCTCAAATCCACATCCATGTCCTGCGTCACCACCAGCCGCATGTCCTCACTGATAGTCATGCTGTAGCTGCCAAACCGGTCCTTGATCGTGATGCCCTTGCCAAACAAGCCTGGCGCATAATGATTGCCCCTTCGTTGGCCGTCCACAGTGTCCTCAATAGTAAACCCATGTGGCCACTTGTACCAACTAATCACCCTCAGCTCTTCACTGATGGGCAGCTGTAGGTGCACGGGCGTCCAGGGATCGACCTCCAGCGATGTAAGGTGGGGCATGATGGGCAGCTCCAGCCTCTCCCCGGTTTCATTGTTTCGCGTCCAAAACTCATACATCAGCACCTCCAGCAGGGGCAGGCCAGCCAGCACTTGTGTCATCCCCTCGATGTGCACGCCAGACAGCCGTAGAGAGGTCAAGTGCTGGAGCTGCGCCAGCGCCTGGGTCAGGTCAACTTCCGGCTCCTCGCCTTCCTCAATGTTGAGGGCAAAGGAGCGCAACGACAGGGGTAGGCAGCCCTGTGGGATGTCCAGCACCGATAGGCGCTCGCCGTCGCCAAGCCTCAGCTCTGTGAGCAATGTCATCCGCCGCATGCTGCTCTCGACGACGACTGGTGTGACATGCATTCCTGCCCAGCCAACCTCCAGCTCCTTCAGCGCCGGCAAGTTGGTGGCCATCAAGCTGCAGTAGCATGGCGGGAGCCCTGCTCCAAGATGCAAGCTTGTGAGGTGAGGAAGGAGGGGCAGTGGTGGTGCCCATAGTAGCCACTCATGCCGCGCGCACACTGTGAAACGCAGGGACCGCAGGTTGCCGAGTGCTGTCAGCTCTGCCAAAGAGTGTTGGGTCATCTGCTGAGGCTCGCAGCTCCGCAGGGCCAGGTGGGCGAGGTTGGAGAATCGGCACACGCTGGCCAACAGCCGGCCTGCTGCGGGGCCGCAGAAGGGCAGTCCCCGCAAGTTGAATATGTTGCCAAGGTTGCTTACCACCCGCTGCCATCCAGCCGCATCCTGTGTGACTCTATACGCTCCATTCCCGTGTAAACGCTGCCCTATCAGGTTCAAGTCTTGTGTGGACGCCAGCCTGGGCAGCATCCACTGCAGGAAGGCAGTGCGGTGCGCAACCACCAGGGGAGAAGAGCACTGTGAGCCCTGTCTGGGAAGCGCCACTCGCCACATATCAATGCAGCTCCACACCTCGCTTGGACCGGACAGGGCTGCCCGCCAGCGCTTGCACACCAGCTGCAAGCGAAGTACTTCTGCCGGAGTAGTGTCCACCTGGCTGAATATGTGCTGCAGTGTCTCATCGGGCAGGCTGTGGATGGTCACGGGTTTGGAGCTGCCAGCCGCCATTGCTGCCCAGGGAACGAGTCCCTCTGAAGGTGGGCGAAGGAGGGCAACAGCCGATCTTCTATGACTGTCTGGGTCCACCTGCAGGTGTGAGGGTGTATGCGTGTTCCAAAGGGGGTGCAAAGTGTCTTTGCTACCCTGGCCACAAGCTGGTATCCACTAGGTGGACGCAAGTGTGGTGTTTTTGAGTGTGACATAGATCATGGGATTTGGTGCTATAGCCATAGGCACCCGGGCCCAGTGTCCCCATTCTCAGCTGCTTCACCTCTGCTTACGAAATACCAGCGATACAACTAAATAAGTTGCGAACACCAAAAAGGTATGCGATACCTCCTGCACAATACTGTATGCATGCATGCATGGCTTGCCACAGTAGATGGAATGTGGGTTGGGAGGCGCTTACCTGTCAAAAGCCGGCAGGGAAACGGCTGGGCAACGGATAGAAGAGCTTGAGGACCAGTTATTGTGTAGAGATCAACCCACCAACCCACTTCAAAGCTTGATCAAGTGTGGACTTTCCGGAAGTGGCTGGCAGTCGAGTGGCCCAACAAACACGCAAGTACATAAAACTGGTCAAAGGCCCCTTGATGTTCCTGCCGCGCCTGCGTGTAACGCTGCTTCGCAGGCAGTCGTCGATGTCGTACGCATAGTTGTGGAGTACGGCATGTATGCATGCACTGGCACCCAGGCTGGGCTGTAGCGCGCTCAGTACAAGAGGTATATCCAGCTGGAGGCTGCCACCTGCTTGTTGAGCAGGGTGGGTTATGCCCCACATGGCTCACACTCCAATTATGTTCCGTGTCAACACCTGCTGCCTGTTTTGCAAGGTCTGATAGCTCCTTGGCCAAGTTCACTGTATTGCTTGAAGAAGGCTCTGCAGTGCAACAAACCTGAGGTTGTTTTTGCACCTCACAACAACAATTGTGACTGGTGGCGTCAACGCAAGCCCAAATATTTTTTTAAATAGTGGCATACTGTTACAGGCATATGTGACAATGAAATGGTTTGCCAAATTGATTGCATTATTGTTCAGCCTGATCAGGTTCATGAACACAACACAAATCTGCAATACTACAAGGTCAGGTACCCAGTAGACACCCTCAGGGAGAATTCTAAACCCTTCTGTATCATATTTGTACGGCTTTGTATAATGTCAGCACCCACGCGTCTTATCAGCCAATATAAAATGACATCCAGTGTAGTCCAATAATAGCGATTTGCCACTCCCGACATCCTTTTCCGCCCTAAGATTCAACATAGGTTTACTCCACTGTGCACTATCAGGACAGGATCCTGGAAAAATTGTTGCCATACTAGCTGCCCCAAAACGCTGCCAGGCTGCACTCAATTGCCAAAAACATATTTATAATCCTGAAAATTACGGGCACATGCGTTCTAGTGCCTTGAAAAAGCATGCGTTTCTATCCAAGGGCCATCCTTCGAGGATGCATGAGCCACCCTGCTACCCTGAGCATGCAATTTCATATTGGCAAATTCTCGGAGGCCGCCTACCACGTGCGGCAGCCCGAGGCAGTATTCCCGTGTACCCCAGCTCTAACCCCTCTTCTTTGAAACACCTGATCCCGCCCATCCCCCATCCCCACCCCCATACCCCCACTAGGGTTTTCACGAAATGTTTTCCAAAACCCTAGTGCATTGTCTCCGCCACCTTTGCCTTGAGCGCGTCGCACATCTTCTTTGCGTCCCCCAGCAGCATGGATGTGTTGGGCTTGTAGAACACAGGGTTGTCTGCGCCCGCGTAGCCTGTGCCCATGGTCCGCTTCATGATGATGCACTGTTTGGCCTTCCATACCTGGCGGGCAGACGCAAAAATGAAAGGTTAGAATGATAGCAATGGAGTTTGCAAGATTCACATGATATTTGCAACAAAATGATTATCAACGGGTTTCCAGCCCTGCTTTGCCTTTTGCACCAGGCGGGCAGGTACAGGCTGAAAACCCGTTAACTTCAAACGAGGAGGCACTTCATGGCCACCAAAACCACCACTCTGGTTCAGAGGTTCATATCAGCATTCACAATAGATCAAAACAACACCCTTGCACCATCCCCGCACCTCCAGCACTGGCATGCCAGCGATCAAACTATTGGGGTCCTCCACAGCCGCAGAGTTGACGGTGTCGTTGGCGCCAATGACCGACGATAACCTTAAACCCTATCAAGGCATGTGCTCCCACACCACTGCCCCCCCCCCTTCCCCCTCACCCACACCCACATCAACACCCACACCACCCCGCACCTCCAGCACCGGCATGCCAGCAATGACACTGTTGGGGTCCTCCACAGCTGCGGAGTTGACGGTATCGTTGGCGCCAATCACAGACGATAACCCTAAGCTCTATCAGGCATACCACACCATTGCCCCCCAATCCCCCACCCACCCACACCCACACCACCCCGCACCTCCAGCACCGGCATGCCCGCAATCACGCTGTTGGGGTCCTCCACAGCAGCAGAGTTGACGGTGTCGTTGGCACCAATCACCAGCGCCAAGTCGGTGTCTGGGAACTCGGAGTTGACCTCCTCCATCTCGAAAACCACGTCGTAGGGTACGCCGGCCTCGGCCAGCAGCACGTTGAGCTGGCCGGGCATGCGGCCTGCCACCGGGTGGATGCCAAACCTGTAGGGCGGGGGAGATGGTTAAGGGTTTAGGGCATGTACGCTTTAGGGTACATCCTCAGCACGCTGAGCTGACCGAGCATATGGTCTGCCGCTGAGTGGATATCAAACCTCCCACCAGCACGTGGTGGTTGGAGTGCCAATCAGGTACCGTGACGATGTCATAATCTGTAATGAGGGCTGTAATGAGCGCCCCACAACCATGAACCCTACACCCTGGCTCCGGTAAACCTTCAGGGTACCCCACACGCACTTGACTTCGATGCCCTTCTGCAGCAGCATTTTGACCAGCTCGGCAATGGCATACTGTGCACTGGCAACAGCCAAGCCATAGCCAGGCACTATGATGACCTTGCGGGC